>JAOVVB010005991.1:3547-17038 GCA_028570985.1 Heterobranchus longifilis | reverse complement strand
GTCTCCAGACAGCAGCCTGTCCTCCGTTAAACACACGCACACACATCCTCACATACAGATACAAATAGATCTTTGTTGTTGGCAGAAAGAGAACTAGTAAAAGGAAGGTTGGACTCACTGTTTTGGCCCACCACCACAGCGCAGGCATCAGAGTAGCTGGGACACGATTTGGAGCCTTGCCGGTTGCAGTCGTCGTTATTGGAGCCCATGCAGGTATAACATCGCAGAGCCTCACCTGCAGGAAACAGAGAAGACACACTGCTACAGCACACGCAAAGAAACACAATCAAAACATCATGCTGACAGAAAAGACTTTAGTGATCTCTAAAGCATAGTTTTATTTTGGTGTGTAGAGATATGTACCAGGGCCGGCCCTAGCATCTTAGGTGAAATCTGTTCTATGCCAAGGGCCGACCCTGATCATGTCACAACATGAAAAAATGTGCTCATACACTTGTATACTTTATATAACAGCAAGGTAACGGCAGGGAAGACATATAGAAATATTATTAAACCAGACCAGGGTGCTACTGGAGCACATTTAAAGGTAAATCCAGCACCACAGGTTTTTAAATGCCAGCCCTGTGTTATTCTTAGACTGACCTGATGGTATTGATGGGAACTGTTATTCTGCTATGCAAGATTTTCCACCAAATATCTCAAATGAATGAATAAAAAAAATGCCCTGTGTTGACATTGTACGTTTCTGCAAACCACGGATATGTTTGATTTGTACGTTTCATATGAATCGGATATGTTGAAACTTTACGTTTACATTTTTATTTTTATGTTGGTAAAAGGCTGTGGTTAACGTGTGGTAGGTTTAGCACAAAAAACCCCACTTGATTTAGATTAGGAAAAGGAAAAGTTTTGGCTTAAAATGCTAGCTTTTGTTGAACCACGGCTAGAAATGTCCTGACCTCTCATTAAAAAACACTTTTGTTGGTATTGAACAGCAGTCTCCTGCTGCCGTGTTTCACGCAGGTTGCACACCACCCTCCGTCCCCTCCTACTCCTGATGAGAAATTCTGCTCATCCATGTGATCTCAACTACATCACACATGCCAGCAGTTTACTCTGGCTACTGGGCTGCTGTCAGATGTATTGGCTTCTTCCAAGGCACGAATGGTCTACTACTTAATGCTGCTAATGTCACTGCTGCTATGTTGGTCCTTTTAAACCCCATATTTAGACTTTGGCACAAGTGGTTCTTAAGACAGCCAGCTGCAGCTGCTCTGGCACGGTTAAAACTGCATTACACTGTGGCACACTCAAACTATCTAAGTCCCATTTATCATGCATTTCGGTCCATTGTTACTTAAGATCACGTAGCGTCTACAAGGGCCTCAACTCTGGATATTTTTACCCGTCATCAACACAGGATCTATATGGGATTGATGAGCGTGTACACACATGCATGGTAAATTCACATCTGGGTGACTCTGATGTATGACGTTGTCCCACAGGCACCGTGAGAGGAAAGTGAAGAGAGAGCACTAATTAATCACTTCCTTCACATAAAGTCTTCCCTAAATCAAGCAAAGAATGCAGCAAGTGCCCTCGGATTTAAAAACAGATCTTTTTATGACGTTCAGCTAAAGCTTCGGGGGCCCACTTCAGCACATTAAACACTTAAATGTCTTTCTAAAGCTCTCCTGAGAGGAAGGAGCGCTTATTGGAGAACTAGCTGACATTTGAAATATCACTTTTGAAAACCTCCATCCGTTTCCTAAATTCTAAAGCGGCCCTTCAGAAACGGCCTTTAATGCTGCTTCCTAAGAGGATCAAACCGAGCTGGACTTATAGGAATCACCGAAAGCTTCAAACATCCTTTGTAGCAGCTGCACATCTCTTGTCTTGGCCATCAAAACAACATCCTTCAACACCGGACTTGTCTTTTATCATCAGACACACAAAGTGTCCATTCAGGTATAGACCACAGAGGATAAACGGTGATGGTGAAAAAAACGTAATAAGTAGAATGTTAAATTACTATAATGTCAGACTTTCAGCCCTTTTACTGATAAAAACACAACTTTAACAGTAAAACAATGAAAACAACAAAAAAACAAAATTTTGGTAACACTTTAGTAAGCAAGTACACACAATTTTGAGTAGTTACCAAATGAGGAACTAACAGCTAGTGCACCATTAGTTAATGAGTAACTCCTAACCACATTGTATAGAGTAGCTAATGATTAGTTCACAATTCATGAATCATTAATAAGTACTTCTCTAATCATTCCTAATGGAGGAATATAATGATGAGTTACTAGAGAACATCACAAGGGAAACAGAAAAAGTAAGTAATCATGAGATAAGGATAAAATAATGTGGGACTACTTAGTAAATACCCAGTATTATGTATCACGTTACTTAGGGGGATGACAAAAACAGTAACTCATGTAACTAATGCAATTAGCAGTAATTAATGTGTCCTTACTAGTTTTGTGCTGCTCAGCAGCTGGTTCAGAGTTAATCAGAACGACTCGTGAAGAAAGTGATCAGTATGATCGATTCACAGATATTCATCAACTAATCATTATTAATGATTTGTTAATATAGGATCTCCAGTCTGTTCTTTAGCAACTCATCATCTACTACATAGTCCTCCATTAGGAATTATTAAACAAGTACTCATTAACGATTCATCAATTATCAAGTTGTTCCTGATTTGTTACCCACTCGGTTTTCAATTAATTAATCATTAACTTCTCTGTAAAAATTGATTAGGAGTTACTCATTAACTAATGGTTCACTAACACTAAAAACAGCATGTACCTTATTGTAAAGTGTTAACAAACTTTTTTGTACTATGTATGCACCTATACTGTGGAAAAGAATTTCCTCAAAGTTATCTATCTATCTATCTACTATCTATCTATGTTGACATGACATATAAATGCCCCCTGCTGTTTGGAGTTGACCCCAATCTATCCCCACAGCACAGCCGCTCTACACACATGCTATTATTAAGTATTAGCCTCCAGGCCTATTAAGAGATTAGCTGCTGCTGGGATTGCATGCAGGTTACAGAGGAGGATGACACACTGAAAGGGAGGAGAATTACCAGAGAAATTAACAGCAATTAGCAAAGCTGACATAACATAAAGTTTCATTAGAGAAACGGTAACTGTAAGATTGTTTTCATGAAACATGCAAGGCAGTTTCAGAAGACTAAAGATAACTGTAGTGTCCAACATTTCCTTGTCCTGGTGTCTGAGAGAAAAGCTGTTTTTGGGCAGTTATTCACTCAACAGGTTCAGAGGAAAAGACTGAAATACAGAAAAACTAATGCAAACTCAGAAATTCAAGAGAGGCAAGGTAGAAGAGTACCTGAAGGGAGAAACCAACCAGGTGGACAGAGGGCAGAGATCTAAAGGGGGGAAAGGATAAGGCAAAGATAGAAAAATAAAATAGAAGTGAAGTCCTTACTGTTGGTTGCTAGCAGGAGCAGAGGAAGCAGGATCAGCGGACAGTACTGGACAGCCCTCATGTTGCTGGTGGTCCTCGGTCGTCCTGATCACACAGTGAAAAGTAGGTTGTTTGCTCCTAAAGTCCCCTGAGCTTATAACCTGAGCTATCTGATGAGCTGATATCCCCTCCTGCACTGACCGGGAGATTAGCCCCTCCACTGGGGCCCACGGCTCTGTGTCAATAGTTGCTTCTTCTGCCTGGATGGGCAAAAGACAAACAATTGGTCCTGTAACGTCTCTCCTCACCACTGTGCTGTGTAGCCACACCCATCCAGAAGGTGGCTCTGCCCTTTCCTGTCCCTACCTTGTCCAGTCCTTACCTCACCCAGCTGCACTACGCTGATCTCTGACCTCAGCTGGCACTGTGCCCTGCAGGTGTCCAGTAGTTTCTTCTGTGCCAGATTCATTTACCACGGGATGCGTGTTGTCGTGTTTGCATGCTTGTGTAGATGCCTTAATCAGATAGGGATGTACATGTTGCATCTATACTTCAGTTGGACATTTGGAAAGATTAACTCTGTATTTAGAGTTACAAATCAGATATTTTATATTACAGTTTTAAGAATTGCAGTAAATCTTTTCAGGTCTGCTGTGAAGTCATGTACTCCTTCAGTGACGCCGAATATGTTCTTTGAAATGGGTTTTAAACTGGTCATGCTTTAATGTTTAAAAAACTTTTTTTTATTCTCATACTGTCTGAATATACGTGTATTCACCCTCTCTGAAACACTACGTTTTAGCGCCTCTCTCTTTTAGCCCCCCTCCTGAAAAATCCCAGTCTGCTCTGATTGGTCAGTGTTTCCAGGTCTTCCGCATCTACGCTCTCTGCGTCTCTGCACTGTTATTGACTGTAACAGCACTGTAGCAGCAGTTTCTACCTATATAGTTGTGACATCACAACCGTACATTAGTCCTGACTGCACAGTTTACAGGCTGTGTGAATTTCTCCGGAGATTGAGCATTTTCATATTTCACAGTATTTACACACTATTTATTATATACAAGTGGTGTAGTATTCTTTTCCTGCAAGACAAGTGTGATTCTGGAATTGTTGGTCTGGAGGTTTGCATTCTGCCACTTTGAGTGGCAAAAGCTGAATTCTCAACCATTCATCCTTTACTTTCAGTCATCTGTTTCAACATCTCTCAACTCAATAAAGGCTTCTCCTGTGCAGTTAGGTTTTTGTAACTGGTAATTTATTGGTTATTGTGGCAATAAATATGTTAAAGATCAGCCTCACAGCAGTTTCTAAATCTATTTGTGGGTTTATTTTCATCCTGAACAGAAATATGTGGATAAATATGTATATTTTACCAAATCAGAATTTCTGTTTTTTTTCCCTTCAAATTAGCATCTTTCCACGTAACCCCTGGCAACTGCAGAAGTACCCCTGTGGTACACGTACCCCTGATTGGGAATCACTGATCTTAAAGTAAGAGAAAAGGAGAAAAGAAACATCATAACAAACTATAATGCATCAGTGCATCATAATATCAAATAATCAAAAAGAACAACATGATCTCGGCATTATATATCGGCCGACCTGCTCTCTAAATATAGGCACTGGACATCGTTCGACCACTAACCTTAATCCTGACTTACCACTGGTCATGCCACTCCTGAGAAAACACGTCATCAGAGAGCCAAGTGCTGTATTGCCATCTTTTATTGCACTTTGTAAGCAGATGCTGTACAGCAGCTGTGCAGAGAAGTTATTCCTCAGTGACAACCATAACAGAACTAGGACATATCCATCCAAAATTAAATTACTCCCGGTCACAACTGAATAAGGTAACGATTAGTTCGCTTTATATCAAAATAAAATCCCAAAAAATAGCCGCACAATTTCATCGAGAAAGCTATGACAAGTATGACAAATATCTACAAGGTTACATGAGGGCAGCGGGCCGAGGATGACGGAATAACTATCAAAAATGCAGATGAATCTTTTTTTCATACTTGGAATTCCCTACAGTATATACACAAACATATATAACATTACAAGTTCTCCTGTCTCTCCCACATGCAGTAAGCTACTGTGATAGTTTGTGTTCTCTTAGTGGTGTACCAATATTTTATGAATAAATCTAAATCTCTGTTACTCTTTTTCAAAGTCTATCTTTCTCTTGTATGAAGAGGAGACAACAACAACAACAGGAACGGGTAAACAGTCTTCTCCCTCAGTGGCTGTCATGGCAACATCATTATGGATAATTTAACCCTACAAACAAACAACACTCGCTTTCTCATTATCATACACGCACTCACGCACAGACACGCTCATTAGTGATATGATACATTTTCTATAACTTTAAACCAGACCCCTGATACAGTACGATACACCGACACATCAAAAATGTACAGAGTGATTAGGAGGACGCCATTCCTGTGGATCCTGTATACACAAAGTCAGTAGGAAATTTAACCCAGAGACCATTTTGGCCTTACATGTCCATCAGTCCTTGGAAGAATGGTGAATATTACTGATCCGCTTCATTTTCCAAGTATTTCTTTTCCCGCCCACAACCACTCCTCTTCTATGTGAGATTTGGCCTGGGTGTGGTGTGCTCGCTAACTCTTCCCCATCTTGGCGATCAGCTCGTCACAGATCTTTGTCAACTCCTCGATCTCTTTGTTCTGTAAAACAATTGTTAAAATAACATTTATGTACTTGTTTGCACTGGATATTTTCCTATTATTTCATATCCTTTCAAGCCGGAGATTTACTTTTGCTTTTTAATCACACGTTTGTGTAGACAACCGGCTACAGTGAAATGTACTGTGCGTGTTATTGGAGAACTATGCTACTATTTGCATGATGTAAACAATAAACATGACGACACTTGCAGAGGTTACTATGATGTGAATTCTGTGATCACGGCATAAAAAGAAACAGCAGCAGATCACTTTTAATGTAAAGACTTGTAATACATGTAATAAAAAAGGCAACTATTTTAAGTCATTTTTTAAATGCTAAAACATGCATGCTTTTGTGGACTTTCTTACATATTTCGTAAGATATCATACAAATCCGTTCAAGAGAATATGTTGTAGAGTATATAGTTTAGAGAATATTATAGATCCATAGTTAGCTAATGAACAACCATGTCTTAAAGATTGTTTATGCAAAAAAAAAAGTTTTTTATTCTACATTTCTTTACTGATTTGCAAGTTTTTTGCCATGCAGTTACAGCCCCCTCAGCACCCCGACTTCCAGTGTCCCTGGGATTTACACCCCAGGAATGAGGAATTCTGACTAACCTTTTGCTCCAAAGTGCGCTCCAGAGAATCCACCTTCATCTGCTCCTTCCTCAGACTGGCCTGGTGGGCGGCCTGCTCCTGCTTGGCCTTGGCCCGCACCTGAGCGATGTCTGAATTGGCCCTGGAAACACACAGTGAGAATCAAGTCACCTCTCCGTCACCCCCATAAGCCTGGAGAACCTGACGTTTGCAAAGCCAATACACAATGAATCTCATATAGATGGAACATAAATAATCTATAGGAGCAGTTAATGTTTCAGCTGGGCACTGAGTTATTGTGTAGTTAGTGTATTGTGGTGTTTTCCCTTTGGGGAAAATAACACCGTCATGGTGGAATAAGCTGGAGATAATGAGACTCACTTGTCTAGTTTCTCCTCTGCGTGAATCTTCAGGGCTTGGTAGCGCTGTTCCTCCTTACGGACCCTGGACAGATACTCCTGAGCGCATTTCTTCAGAACGTCTTCGTTCTGAACGGAGTGAGACATATTTTAATGACTTGCCATAAGGATTGTCAAGCAACATGTTAGATGACTTACAGAAAACACTCATTAGTTGTGAATAATTTGTGTCACCTTGCGGAAACCCTCCAGGACGTCTTTCATCTTCTCGTAGCGTCGGAAGAGGTCGGCCAGAGACTTTTCCACGGAGTTGAGGTCGGCCAAGGCCTGGTCCTTCTCCATGATCAGCTGCTGGATGGTGTGGTGGGAGAGAGACTTCTCTTTCTGGTCATCCTCTGATGGACACACACAAATATACTGTAGATCAGATCATCAGTCTGAAGAGTCTGCTGTACTGGACACATAATACCAACACACATACGTACAAACACTTTATTTTTGACGATATATCAAAATGAATTTGTGGGTTAGTATGATTTCACAGCATTTCATACTACCACTATATGAGTATTTCTGTAGCATGCAAACAAAAACACTGAACAATGGTAAAATCAAAGAGACCTGTAAACCACAGAAACAGGCTTCCAGACTCTTCAGAATTAACGCACAGAGCTTACGCAGTATTTTAGCCCCTTAGCTTATTTATTTTAGCTTTCCCTTTCCTTTCCTGTCACAAGCTTAGATGACCTACCTGCTTAACTCACTAAGTCTGCATTAAGGCGGCTCTATTATGGCAAAAATCATAATCACGATTATTTAACACAATTACTCAACGACTTTGGAAACATCATGCATTTATGTAACTTTAAAAACTAAATTGTCTTTTTAATAGTGACTTTTCTTGAACTTTATATATAATTCAACTGAAAAAACAAACGAATAAACTGTTAAAAAAAAGATAGATAAATAAAATAAATAATATATAAATGTAAATATGTTTAAATAAATATTTTAAAAATAAATACGATCAACTATGTTGTAGTGCACTGCCACAACCTACTGAAAACTCCTAAACATATATTCAACATTTAGGTAAACTACAGTATATTCAACATATGTCAGTCAGTATCTCAACCTGCTGTAAAGAAAATGGACAAAAACGAGAGCATCATTGCAAAACGTAATGCAGCACAATAATCGTTTTATCTCAGTTATCATGTTTTCATAATCGTTGGAAGACAAAATATATAAAGATGGATTAATGTCCCAGATCTAGTCTGCATGAATGACTTTCACGACATTCTACAGTACAGAAGCAAAGTGTGTTTCCAGTGTGTAGGGCTGCAACTGACGATCATTTTCATTATCGATTAATCTGTTGATTATTTTTAGATTAATTGATGGGTCTAAAAAATGTCAGAAGTTAGTGAAAATGTCCATCACAGTTTGTCAAAGTCCAAGGTGATGTCTTTAAATTTCTTGTTGTTTCAGACAAAAACGCCAAAGATATTCAGTTTAATATGATATGAAACCGAGAAAAGCAGGAAATCTCCTTATTTGAGAGGCTGAAAACAGCATTTTCCGCCATTTTTACATGAAAAATCGATTATTTTTCCGTCGTTCAACTAATCAATTAGTCGACTAATTGTTGCAGCTCTACCAGTGTGTACATGTACAGCTAAAAGGTTTGTATAATGTTAGACTTAATGTCAGCAACTGAATGATTACATAAAGTAAATGCCAAATTATTCTTTTTACCCATTAAAAAAATACAGTGTCTCAATATACAGGATGAAACGCAAAACAAAATGGACAAACAAATATCACTGGATGAGGTGAAGAAAGTGAGCACATCTGCTCCCCTCTCTGACGGACGGACGGACGGACGGGTGGAGAGATGTGAGCTGACACAGACAAGTGAAGGACAAATCCGCGTTACTCACCTGGCATGCCTGTCAGGGTTATCAAATAGTAAGGGGAGCAAAGATGGGAGCAGAACAGAAAAGAAGGGACTGTGTTAAGTCAAGCTGGGAGGGCAAGACACGTGAGAGAGCCGAGTGTTAGACACGAGCAGAGAAAAAAGATTGTTGCTTTTTGTGACGGTGCTTTAATGAGAATAACAAATGAAATTAGACGGCAGCGAAAATCAAATCTTCAGGTGGCGAAGAAGATGTAGGTGAGAGCAGGAATAATGCAGCGGGAGTTAATGAGTCCAGATAAGCTGGACACCTCCCCCTCCGATAAAATCAGGATTCACTTCATATCCATCAAACATGAAAGCAAGCATAAAGCAAAGCTAGCTTGTGTCAGAGGATAGAAAGAGCACTTAACTCTGATATCAGTGGTAATGGAGTAGGGCACACAAATACAGTATATCTTGCTCAGTTTGCAAATAAACAAGTGCAGCAAAAAGTAGTGGCAGAGGTTGGGGAACAAAAAGTTTGAAATAAAATGCACGTGTACTGATAAGACAGAAGGCCCAGCAACCTGTATTTAACAGTGAACTCACCTATCATCTGTGCAATGGTCTTCTCATACTCAGAAACAATCCTCCTGTGGATGAGAAAGTGGAGATCATCAGTATATGGATGTAGGCATGGGAACATATGTAAGTTTTGTGTCACAATTATCCTGGCCAAAATAAATGCTTCAAACTCTTAAAACACATTACGACTTTTTTTCTTGAAACATTATGACTTTTTTTCTTGAAACATTACGACTTTTTTTAAGAACCAAATATATTTATTGCATCACAGATAAGACACTGTAGTAAACTGCAGTCAATTCATAATATTCACGATTATCCCGATAATGGAAATTCACCACGA
Organism: Heterobranchus longifilis; assembly: GCA_028570985.1. NCBI lineage: Eukaryota > Metazoa > Chordata > Actinopteri > Siluriformes > Clariidae > Heterobranchus > Heterobranchus longifilis. Next base: position 7,135 of record JAOVVB010005991.1, on the reverse strand, counting down.
TCAACTTATTGTGTTTTTATTGCGATCCACGATAAAATTGATTTGTCTCCACCAATTAAAATACAGTTTTTTTTTACATGCCCCTCTGTTTGTTAGCAAAATGTTAAAAAAAAAGTGGAAAAGTGGGTGGATATTAGTTAGACAGCTGAGGATTTGTTCTTTTGGTCATAACTTTGATATTGCATTAATTCTTGTTTGACATGCATGGAGGTGTATTATATTTGAGAAGTTAATTTAAGCCATTCTTAAAATGAATAAACCAACACCAGTTTGATCGCTGTTCCAGAGATGTCGGTTTTTGCAAATGAACCCTTCATTTGTTCTTTCGCTCTCATTATGTGATTGCTCTCGTTTGTTATGTTTGTAGTATCTTGTAACTTAAGCCCTGGCTGTCTTTTGGTGCATGACACTTTGAAAAATAAATTACTTACTTTCATATCCTGCTGGGAACATCTGATATTAAAAAGTCCAAGCTGAGTGAAAAATTTGCTATTTTGAGATATTTTCTTAGAATTTAGGTAAACAACAGACACACACAGAAACTGTTACCCAGCAACAACTTTAGATAATAGGATTACTGAGTAATGGAAGAGTTTTAAGCTCCCTAAACTATCCTTAGCTTTGCATCTTCTATATAACTGCACCGTGCGTTCAGTTTCCGTCGGAGTCGTGCTGCTAGAAGTTCCCCCCACACTCCCGAGCCAAGGAGCAGCAAGGTCCAATAGGAAGCCTTGTTTTGGGAAAAGCAGGTTGCCAGAGGTAAGAGGATTGATTAGCCTTGCCTCTTAGCCCCTCCTTATCCTGAGCCCAATCAGTCAAATGAAGTAAGCTCTGTCTTATCCACACTAACTGAGCTCTGGCCAGCTGGACCCACATCCACCACCTGCCCACCGAGAACAAGGTCTCAGTGCTGCACATCTCCATCTCCTTCAACCCACATTTGTCCAGCGTATATTGATCATCTGTAGACGTAAATATGAGCGTAGTTAATCCCAGTTTTGAGCTGTTGCCGGGCAACTTGGTGGTGTATAATCCAAAAATGTATAATGCAAATGACAAGGATTGAGGTTCTCAATCCTTTTTCAGCCGAGGACCCCTTACATGATAGAGACCCCCTCATGTATGGCCCAATAATTTGACACAGCCTATTTTTTACACTTCTATAGTCATAATGATGTGAAAGAACAACACAAGAGAAATGTATTAGATTTAAATGAATAAATCTGAAAACTTTTCATGGACCCCACTTTGAGAATCAGTGCTCTAACACAGTGATTCCCAAACTTTTTCATGACATCGACCCCAAAACTGACACAAATTACACCACAGACCCCCATTTGATAGGATTTTTGATTTTAGATGTTTTATTGCAGAAAGTATATGAAACCTATGACCACAAATCCACATTGTGTTACGTATGGATGGAATTATAATGAAATAAAGTATTCCCCCTTTTTGCTGGGGACCCTCTGGAATCCCCTCAAGGACTCCTGGGGGTCCCCGGACCCCACTTTGAGAACCACTGATTTATATTGATATCATATCAACCGCATCTATTCCTTTTTTCCTCCACCACTAACACCACTAGAACTCAGATGGACTTCTTTAACTGGCTCCCCACTCTGCGGTTAACAATGGCTTTGTTTTACACTTAAAACAAGATAAACCAATTGACAGGTTGAACAGTGATGGGCGGAGACACTAAGCATCGTACCATTTAACAGAAACTGGGAGGCGTTAAATCCATCCTGTCGTGTACGGGTGGGACCTCACTCACTTTTCCACCACCGTGCCACTGCGAGCTAGAGCTAACAGCTCTTCTGTGTTAAATAAACTCAAGTAAGATGTGTAACATTACTGTACACCCTGATTTTTATAACCTCGTTTCACCAATACGGTCGCTTTTTGTCCATTTTTCGTTTTCCCGTCATTCTTCAGCGATAAAAAAACAGGTTCATGAGAAATAAGGAAATGAGCTGCTGCACCCGTCTCCCCACCCAAAGCCAGGTAAGACCTTGATCAGACAGAGCGCGTTTTGCAGGTCGAAAAATGCGAGGTGCCGCCTTTTTTGTTGAAGCCGTCCAGATCAGACAGAGCACTTTTTAGCAGCCTGCATTTGGCTGCTCTCTGTGATTGTTTTTCACTGAAAGTGAAGCTTATTGCTCGCTGCTTTTGCGTTGCTGAGACATATTTCCACTTCTGTCTGCATTCCTTCAACAACGCAGGGTAAAAAGGACCTTAGGGATACTTTGCTGATTTAAGTCCAGCTCTGCAAGCAGTTGTGTGTGGCACCAGTGCACAGAGATCCCAGCACACCGGAGCAGCGGAGGTCTGCTGAGATCGGACACTGCTCACAAGATGACACAGGGCTGATTTAAAATCAGCAATGTGTCCCGTTAGAAAGTTGAGGCTACAATTTGCCAAGGGCGATGCTGAAAGTGAGTTAACACAAAACATGAACTGTATCTCCCTCTTGTTGTCATAGTGACCACAGAAGGCCCGCCTCTCAATTCAACTGGAATTTTTTTTCAACTCGATGCATTCAGGGCGCTCCTGTGGAAAAACTGCGAGGCGCTCAGCAACGCAAAAGCAGTGAGCAAAATGCTTCACTCTCATTGAAAATAACTACAAAAAGCCTGCTTGGCTCATGGTCCCTGGCCCCTGGAAACTGGCCCCGACATAGCCCCCCCCCCCGAGGCGCGATCTAAGACCGGAAGTGACAATGGAAACTCAACTGGCCTTGGCTCACGCACAAGCTCGCCCACGTTTGGAAAGCGGCTACTGTGATTTAAGTGATGGCGCCCCAAGGTGCTGCTTCTTACCTCATCTCCACCACTTCCTGTCGGCTGTCTTCATACTTCCTCTGCCACTCCAGCACTTCTTTCTCCTTTGTCACGATCTGAGGAGATGTGACAAAACCGTTAAGTAAAGTGCGAGATGTTGAACTGAAGTATTGACAGTATTTCTGACTTATAGGATTAAAAAGAAACATTTTTGAAGGCACCTCTTCTCGTGCAATTCCCAGCGAGTGGTCCAGTTCTCTGGGCAGGTGGGGACTCTCCCCTTCGATGTAGCTGGTGGTGGTCGTCCTGGCGTACAGCGAGTTCTTGGACACGCTGCTCTCTACCGGAGACGACAAGTCTCTGTGCTGCTTGCAGGAACCAAAGGAGAGGCGGGAGAGGAAAGGAAACATAACCAGTTACAAACCAGACTGTGCTACAGACGGGACACCCTCACCCTCGGGCCCACACGCATTCCTGAACCAAAACTGCAAGGCAGCATCAAACTACGTCGAAATGTACCACACGGCAAAATCAATATGTAAATGAGGCAGGCTGGTGATGTTCCTGAAGACTTGGTCAGCTGCCACATGATTGGATGAAACAGTCTTCATTTCCACAGTATTAGCCAAGTGATTTGGCTGATGCTGCCCCCAGCTGAGCGGTCATGATCAACCTGCTCATCGCAGGAGCTTGAATGTGATTGGGTCCAGGCAAGGCACACGGGAAGGAGGGCAGCAGTCGATACAGCAAGGACTGCATCATATACAGGAGAGGGGGGGGGGGGGGGGGGGGGGGGGGGGCCGGG
>JAOVVB010005945.1:0-17041 GCA_028570985.1 Heterobranchus longifilis | reverse complement strand
TGAAAGGAGAAGGGGGGGGGGGGCAACCTGCAAGACATTGGGAGGTAATGTGAGGCAGCGTAGGGAGAGTGAAGCTAAAAGGAGGGAGAGATAGTGCAGGATGGGGAATGAATCCTGGAGCATGGTGCTTGTTGAGATTGAATGAATGGTGCTGCAGCTGACAAGCTCTGACAGACTACATCGGGAAAGGCCAGGGAGGCGGGTGTTCACATTGTTATTTTCTGGGAGGTAATGGGCTGGCAGCTCCTCTTCACTCTGAATAATCAGTACTTTGGTTAGACTCAGACACCACTTCAAACCATGATAAATACACCACTCCAAATCCTCGCCACCAAGAGGATAGCATTTGTCTCTAAATGCCTTGACCACCGTATTTATCTTGTTGAGGAATGATCAGATGATGAAGGGTGCTTTCTTCCATTACACAGGTAATTATAGGTGTTTTTACACAGGAAAAAACATCAGCGGCAGCTTACCTTTACAGCAGGGGGGCTTTAGTTGTCCCTCTGCACTGATGGTGGTGAGGAATGGTGTTAACGGTGAAATAGATCGTCTTTATTCTTGTTGTGTTCTGTGGCTGCCGGAGGAAATGTTTATGCACAAATGCAGTGTGATTGTGCATGTTATTATCATTGCACTCACAACTCTCTGGTACTTTAACGTAATTATTAATTCAACATGATAATAATTCACCGTAAGCTGCTACTGTAATTGTTGATTCACTGCATACATTTCAGAGTGCAAGACTGCTGCAGGCTTTTCTCAGGGAAAGGAGGGCAGATCTTTTTATTCAAAGTGCAGCAGGTTCTATTAATGGCAGTTCATCATAATTCAAGATTCACCTTCATAGTCCAAGAACTAGCACAATCTGTCAGTGATACGTTTACATGCAGAAAATATTCATTTTTTTGCCCTTATTCCGAAAAAAAAACAATACTCCCACTAAGCTGTTTACATGGCTAATGAAAATAAATATTCCTGTTTACATGCAGCCGTGCATACTCCCATTAACGTGAGGTACGTGTGTTTGAGGGTCGATGCCCTAACATGTCGTTTATCATGTAAAAATATGGAAAAGTGAAGCCGCTTGTGCCATTTTACTTCTTCGCGTCGAAATAGAATTTTTAAGACATTTTTCATCAGTAGCGGGCTTGTTCGACTGTGCAAACACAGCCTCGCCTCTCTCTTTCATTCCTTCTAAAGGTCAGCATTGCGATCTCCAATTGCACATATCCAAAAACCTGTTGATATCCATCATGCATATCTTGCATAATGTTTAAAAGTAGTTCTTTCTCCTGACCACAAATGTGGGCTTTTCTTTTGGCATGCATGCATTTCTACCCCAGCCTTACAAACTGTTGGCTTGGTTTGTGCACAACACACAGAGCTGAGCGTAAACAGGCAAGAGGCTGTGTGTCGCAAACTGCAGGAAAAACCCCAATTGAGATGCATATTCTGATTACATGTCCAAAGAATGCTTCTAAAACCCGAATAATATTGGCATATCCCACGTCTCAATCGAAAAAATGCTTCATTTGGAATAAGGCCTAATTTGTAATATCCAAACAGAATATGCTGTTTACATGACCTCTTTCAAATTTGGAATATTGTCATATTCTGAATAATAGTGGAATATTAGTGTGCATGTAAATGTAATAGGTGTTTCTGCAAAAAAAATATATAAATCTGCTAAATTCTGCAGACTGGAAATCTTTGGATAATAAGTGACAGATTCAATCAGAAAAGGATCAAACCAGGATAGATTTTCTCACCATGTTGTTTCGGTAAGCCCTGCTGAAAAACTGACACTTGGGTCAACCCATCTTTTGATTGTTCTCGGTGTAACTAGTTCACGTGTGACTGTATGAATAGCTAGAGGCTATTACACTGCTGAATATGAATAGCAGACCAATTACTTTGGCCCAGATGGAGCTGTGTGCTCCTCGGAGAACGGCCTATCCTTGCCTAACACCCTGTACTCTCGTGGTAGTGAATGTAGTGGGGACATGAAGAGGGCTAATGATGTACACAAATATGTATTTCAAACTGATATCACGTTTTGGATCAACTGATGCTCTGTCCCGGCAAAAAATGACTCGCCAGCTCCGACTGTGTTTTGATTGTGATTGTCAGCTAATTGCTTAGCGGTGACAGATAACGCTCAGCTAAATTGTCATTTTAATACATCCAAACCTCAGAGGAGATGAGTGCACTGTTTAAGCATTTCAGCCGACTAAAATTGAGTGAATGTATGCTGTAGTTGAATCCCTCTCCGTCCCAGAGGAGCTTTTACTGGGACGTTCCCAAAAGAATCTCAAACCAAGCCAGTGTAGCTGGCACTCACACACACAGTGGACATATGGCCAATCTCCCATCGTCTGCTGTGCTATTTACGGCTCAGTAGCCTGTCATTTGTTTTGCCTCTCAGAAACCAGTATGACACCTGTTTGAATTCTCAATAAAAAAAGCCTTTTTTATGTCTGGGAGAAGGCTGTTGTCACTTAATCTTCCTCTCTACATCGCTAATTATTGGTACTGCGCTTTTCTCATGAGATTGACAGCAATGTTTGTGTTTTTGTTGATGGAAATTTGGGCTCACAATGATTGTCAAGTCAGCTATCAAAAGTCAAAGAATCAAAGAATAGTTGAGGCGTCCATGTGCATCTGAACGTTAATTAAAGCAATGCTCCATTTCCTCTTCACACACTGACAGCATAATGTAGCTAAAATCTCATTTTTAGTAGCACTATAGAGAAAATATCAGTATCAGCAATGTGTGGTCCATTATCTCATCTTCTTGCTACACTGTCCACTTAATGTTTGAAGCCTATCCCAGAATGCATTGGACAAAAGGCAGTGAAACTCCCGGTCAGTGTTGCAATTCCATCTGCTATCATTTGATATGCACAATGTATAATTATGAAAATGTATGCTCTTTAAATCACACAATTTATTAGATTAAAACTACTGTTCATTTAAAGTGCCATATTCATCCTGGCTGTGATTGGCTGGACTTTGTCCAGAGTGCACTCCGCCTCTCGCCCAGTGTGAGCTGGGATACGCTCCAGCCCCCTGTGACTTTGCTTATGATAAGCAGGTATACATAATGGATGGATGGAGAGATGGATATTTTAACATGGTCTGATTAACACAGGCAGTGATGGCTTTCTCATGGATTATGATTATATTGTTATTGATTTTATTCATAACACGGCAAATGGAAATTATGCCAATTTCAAGGTTGTTCCTTAAATAAGAGCTGAGCTGCTAATACGTGAAGTCACAGTGAAACAGCAGCGTATTTATCTTCTGTAATGTGATGTATTTCGAGGCGAGGTGTAGTTATACGAGAGGGATTTGATCACCTCCCTCACCCATGTTTTTAGATCAGGAGGCTGAGGACGAGGGACGAGATCATAAATTGGAGCATAATCAAGTTTTTGCAGACTGAGATCCAAGCACACACTTCTGACCTACAACATTGCTCTGCTAGGTACCCAAATAGCTAACGGTCAAGTGCAGTTTTAAAATTAAAACAACTAGTTTGGCTTGTCACCCCAAATTACATTTGATTGGATAAGTTTATGTATACGGCCCCAAGTGCAGAATGAGTCATCAAAAAAAAAAGGAAAAGAAAAGTGTTTTGAATATTCAACAGGATTATTTGACACATACTATATTTACAGTATATATAAAGCAACCTGTTACATTAATCATCTCATGTTTATTCCAGCACGCTTTGCACTCAGCACCATTGCACTATTGCCCTACTTTTAGCAAATGTTATATATATATATATATATATATATAATACAAATACAAACAGACCACAAAACCTACAAAGCATCATGTTGTGTTAAATACAAGCAAATACAGCAAAATACAGTAAAGAAGTGTCATTCCTGCAGATTTGAGCTTTAATGGCTGAAATGACAACTGTGCTATAGTTGCATTAGATTTTAATTAGTACATAATCAATACCTGGGCACCCTGAGGTCATGTCCTCTGTATTTTTCTCTGGGAATTTGAGGGTTTTAGCACCCTGGGGGAAGTTTAAAATCTGAGGTCAAAAGCCTACAGTTTGCTGATTACAGTTTTTAAAAAAGCTGGCACCGTGGAGCATTTAAACCTAATATAGGGAAATGAAACCCTTTATTTTATGGGTCCCTAATTTCCTCATAATATCCTTGAAAGTTTCTTGGAAAGAACAATATAATTTTACTTAAAGGGAAAATGGACCATTTTCCAAGACAGTTATTTTAGTTAGTTGAGTTTATGAGCAGTAGTTGATGTCCTTGTAAGAACTGCTTCATTTAAATAAAACTAGAATATAAGTAAGTAGATACATTTGAGATGAAACATATAAAGGTTTAATCATTTTTAGAGACTTTCTGCTGTCCTGTGACCTTGTTATGTGTAAAATACTGACTACAGCCTTGCACACATCTGTATCATGTATCACATCTGCATACATGTGAGCAGTTGTGATAGTACGCTCAGGTACTCACAGTGGGTTGTGCTATGTAATATTTTCTCTGTGACACTCGCTGAGTTTGGGGCTAACCTGAAATGCAATCGATCCTGTGTGATAAAGCTCATGAGCAGAGGCGGAGGAAATGAATCATCCTTAAGCTCACCCTCACACGCCTGATCAATAACAGGAAAACAGCCATGACAGTTTCACTTTCTGCGTTTGTAATGATCCTTTTTTTCATTAATTTGACAACAAGTCTTCGTTTCTGAGATCAAAGGTTATTTCCAGAGCAAAACAGATGTTTGCTTCGAGCTCCGTGGACCATAGGAGGCAAATGCACCGAGCCCAGGGGGGCTTGAGTGCCCTGGATGTGGAATCATCTTTTGTAACTGTGCTGAAATGCCTTCCTCCTCCACTGGCTATGAATGCAGGAGGTAGCCACAGGCATGATGCACCCAATAGAAAGAAAGAAAGGACAAAAATACACTCTGGAATGAAGATTGGTGTTAGAAATGAGGGGAAATAGATGGAAGGAAAGATGAGTTCGACAAGGGCACAAAGAGATATGTGGAAAATAACATGTCTTGACCATTATTTGTTATTTTGTGTATGTGCAGATCATTGTAAATACAAAACAAAAGCCATGGAGGAACGGTGGTGCTTTGAGCTAAATGCTGACATGCTGAGTTTCAGCAGATGTAATGTTTACCATCATAGTTTAGTGTGTTAGCATGCTAACATTTGAATGAATGAAACCTTTATTGCTGTGTAGCACGTAACAAAAACTACATTATAAATCATTGTTGGAAATAAATCGATTGTATCGATTAATTTGAATTCATGGTTTAGGACGATGTCTAAAAATGCAAATCGATTTTCACTTTAACTTGGGTGATGACAGAATGGAGCCCCCTGAGCTCCTGTAGTTAACAGTAATGTTGTGTCAGTGATGCGTGTGTGTGTGTTTATTATCCGATGTTCTGCTGCATAGACCTGACATCCGTCCGCCTACCTGCTCTCCTGCAGCACGGAGGTCCGGTAGCTAGCGGGTCACTGGCTAGTTAGCTAGCTTGCTAATTCCGTCATTCAATTTTACTCATGTAGCAGCTGGCTAGTTAGCAGGTAAATTAGCTCTGCGTTAGCATTGGAAAGTCACGTCACCAGTAGTCTTGCGTAGCCAGACATAAACGGATGTTTGTTAGTTTTTATTATTATTTCTTGGGCTTTTGCCTTTATGATATAGCTGAAGATAGAAGAGAGGGAGGGGGAGAGAGAGGGGGACGACATGCAGCAAAGGGCTGCGGATCTGATTCGAACCCTGCGGTGAGGATTTTAGCCTTCTGTACATGTGTCGCCCGCTCTACCAGGTGAGCTACCAGGGCACCCATAAATGGATGTTTTAATATAGTTTGGCTGTTATTAAACACAACCCTCTGTTACTTCAATTCATCAAGAATTTTCTCCGTTTTTGGATTCTTCGGCATGCGACAAAAACAAACTTTTCTTCACAAATTCAACATCTCACTCTCTGAGTAATTGATATACAAATAGTCATTTTGCGGGTGAAGTATTCCTTTAAGGGATCACCAAATATTTTACAATTGATCCTGAGGGGAATCCTGAATGTTTGTACAGAATATTGTGCCAATACATTAGATAGTTGTTGAGACATTTCAGTCTGGATCAAAGTGGAGGACCTGACTGACATTGACATCCATAGAGCCACTCACTGCCTGCTCCTGTTAAAAAGTGCTTCGACAACCAACAAACTATCTTGCTCTGCAGAACTTTTATGATGAGTAGATCCATACTGAGCAAAGCTTCCTCCCCTCCTCTCCATTTCCTCTGCACTTGGACGATCATGTGGCCACCAACACAGGAGACACGCTGTAGCACCACTACCTGTTATGGAGGGAACAGGATGCGATGCTCAGGTTTAGAGTGTCACCCTCAGGCCACAGAGTGCTGAGTCAGTCGCCACTGACAAGGTCTCCTCGCCCTGCCTTCACCCTGACAGCTGAATTATTCATTAAAGGAGAGGAAAGCACAGGGGACTCTGCTAATTTCTCAATGGGATTGTTGGCTGTCCTCACAGTAGGCTGTCCAATTGAAAGACAAGCATCAGAGCGTCTGTTTGAGATGATCTGCGAGTATTTTACTCAATATATTTATGAAAATAGACAGCATCCGCTATCCACACAATTAAAAGCGCTCTCAGTGACTCATTGACTTGTGGCAGAGCGGACAGATCTTATGTTTCCTGAACTGATATGGCATTAGCTGCTTTCAAGGACACTGAGCGCCGATGTGTGGGAGTCTGAATCAGACCCTTGCAGATTTATTGAGTGCACTCACACCGTCGGATACATCCAGAAAGCTGCTCGAGTTGTTTAAAAGGTTGGGAACTTTGCCAGTTGTCGTCATCAAAGAGAGTGTGTCTATGTTCGTGTCCTTTCATAACTGGCACCGAGCCAGCGAGGCATGCAGAGGTTAACTTAGCATATGACATTCTCCCCAGCACCGAATCCCCATAATGAACTAAATCATGTTAAAGTGAGAGCGTACAGGGAGGGAGGCCACCGATTTGAACATGACACATTACTGTTTTTCATCCGACTATTCTACTCACAGAGCAGCAGCAGCGCAGGCACGGGAGAGAGAGATCAATAATCTTAATGAAATAAATCATTAAAGCTTAAGAACCCACACGGGTTACTAGTGAACTACAGCAGAGTCCTTTGATACCAATTAAAAGGAATCCAAATGTCACACATTTAATATAAGTACACTGCAAATTAAATGTTTTTTTAATCACAAGTGAGAGAATACAGGAAGCAATACAGAGCAGTGCAACAAAGCAACAGTACAACACGCATGTTTTCCATGATCAATGATTTATCAGTTTCTTGTGTGCAGACCAACCCAGAATCCAGTTACATATCTATCAGAAAGGTTCAATATTTACAAGGTCAGTGGTATCAGAAATCATGTTCCCGTGAGATAGATAGTAGAGGCAGATATTCTTCATTGTAACACACAACTCAGATATATTATGGTCTGTCAAACGTCAGCTTTTATCCTCAAGATAAAGGCTTAGAATAAAAAAAGTATACAAAGGTGTGTACCTTGTGCTGCAACCTTTTTACATTTGCGGATTTGTTGTAGTATGTCTTTATGTCTTTAGCTTGTTTGTTATTTGTTCTCACAGTTTACATAACATATATTGTATGCCTTCAGAGTACAAAAAATAATATTGGGGTGGAGAATGTCATGTTTCACTTTATGAAAAAGCAAGACCCTCTCCAGCGTTATTAATATTTTCTTTGGAACAGCCTCCCCTAAATATTTCCAAAATAATATAATTGTGGTTTATAATACAGCTTGTGTTTTACTGGGTACATTTGTTTGAATCAGGAGCTAGGACTGTCACTGCCTCACTGGCTGCTGTTTTTTTGTTTACACTATAGCTCATACATTTCATACTGACCTATAGAGTATTAATATTTATTCCACTGTCTATATTCTACATACCAGATCTATAGTGTGTACACCAATCTATTCATATCATCCCTCCAGCTGTTGTTCTGTATATAATGTTTATTATTAGCACACTTTGTGCACTATTTTGTCTTGCTTCTATACTTGCACTGCTTATGTTCTCCTGTATATATCTAGTGTATTCATACCCCTTACTGTTTATTCCACATTCTATTTATTCTATATTTTATTCTGTAAATGCTCTACATTACTCTGCAGTTTACTGCTTTTTTTTGTACTTCTGGTTAGATGCTGAAATGCATTTTGTTGCGTCTTAGTACGTGCAATGCCAAAGTTGAATATAATCTAATAAATTAAGTGTAGGTACAGTGAAAGAAAATAAAACTACAGAGAACAGACAGTGGACGAGACAAAATAATGTTAAAAATCCTGTGTGTACAAGGACATTACGTCTTTCTGTCATGATCGTTTACATCGTTCCGCCGCTCTGCTTCTCTCATTGAATTTCACTGAAATAACACACTTTGGTTAGATAGTCTGCATTTTCACACGCAGGAGTATTTAACGCTGAAGGCATTCAACATCACGTTCAAAAACCTTTTTTTAATGTTTTTAGAGTAGATAAGGTGTTCGTGAACAGCAGTATAATGCAGACTCAGCAGGAAATAAAAATCTGTTGTTACAGTATGTTAGAACGACTGCATCTATTTGTCCTTTTTACCCCAGGTTTCTTCACTGCATGCATATCTTTACATCTGTTTATAGGGTAGATATAGGGTGCAATACGCTCATTTCCTTAGAATGTATACATCTAAACTCCCCCCAGCTCTCTAATGCTACCTCTGTTTGTACTAATTACACACTGAGCATCTTGCCACATTTGTTTGTCACCTCTTTTCCACTTTAAATATCGGTTTCATGACTACAGAGAGAGTGAGAGAGCTACACCTCTGGGAGCAGCAGTGTCAACAGGCGCAAAACCACACATCACATATTTTCTGCAACCTCCCACTACCAACACACACACACACACACACACGCAGCCCACAGTCCACAGTCCACCCTTCTCTAATCTCCACATGAAACGACCGCCTCAAAAACTCAAAGACCTGACCCAACCTGAACCACCTGAGTTGCCATGGGTCTAAGGTCTTGAATGGATCTGACAGGACCCAGAAGGACCTGAGGAAAAAGCCTCATAACATAAGCAACACATGCTGCATCTTTACATGTATGTTACCATGTTAGAGATTATGTCTTCTCATTGGAAAACAATCATTTGGGGAAAATGCTTCTTCACTTTCTTGCTGAGAGTTAGATGAGAAGATCCACACCACTCTCATGTCCGTTCAATAAGAAGCTGCAGCCACCAGCCAGTTAGCTTAGTTTAGTTCCAGTAACCCCCACCCCGTAAAACACAAGATATAACATGTTAATTGATGAGCTTTAAAGGTGGCGGTAGGCAGATTTTGTTAGCTGTGTAAAGAACCATGCTAACAGTTTCCTCCTGTTTTCAGTCTTTGTGCTAAGCTAACAACTGATGGATGCTGCTTCATATTTACCATACAGATATGAGAGTGGTATTGATCTGTACAGGTATTGATCTTTACATCTAACTCTCCACCAGAAGGTGAATAGGCTTTGTGTGCACTGTAGTTCTAAATGCAAGTTCTGACTCGGCTGCCAGTGAAGAACCTCTATTTAATCAATTAGGTGTTTCAAACTCGTGGTTTGGTGCTGAATAAGCAGCGTTGGGAGGGTTTTAAAACGTCACACATTTGTGTGAGTTGTATATTTCCTGACAGTGTCCTGGCAGGTGCACTGCACATACACATTGTTGCACTTTTAAAAAAAATCTGTTCATGTGAAATGTGTACTTCATATGAATTTTAGAGCAACTAAAAAAAAAAAAAAACTAGAAGGGCACTCAGACTGTGCAGACCTCTGCCAAGACCGCGCCCTATATCACAATGTTAACGAAAGAAAAAAAATAATTTGTGTCTCTGTCCCGTGATTTGAACCCTTCCACCTTTCGATACGTTTTTCCGTAATCCTGCTGACAAACAAACTTTTCTGTAATTCCGTTACTTGTATGTTCTGTTACTCCCCTGAGAATAAGGCAACAAGTGCTCCATGTGGGCTTAAAAACAATGTAAGCACCTTATCAATAAATGCACATCATCACGTTTATTAGACTCTGCAGACACGTTTACTTGGTTTTTCGGGCTTGTTTGGGCTCAGGTCTGGATGCTGACAGCCAAGACCGACTTGGGTTTGCAGTGTTTCCCCGAGGTTGACGCTCTGGTCTGGTCTGGTACAGCCTGGTCAGTCAACACTTACTGACAGGCCCGAAAGTCCGAACCATCTAAACGAGGTAGGTGTGAAAGCACCCTTAAATAAGCTGCGCTATTGCTTTTTACTTTCTCTCTCGCTCTAAGCTCGAGCTCTCAGGTACCGACATATGGCACCATTTGATTTAACGTGAATCAGTACTCAGTAGTACCGACGTAATTCGGTCGGTACCCTTAAAAGTACTGACTTCAGTACTTATCCCGAGGCCTGGCGGGGGGTTCCCGCTGTACAATTATAGGGGAAACACTGATAAGTTGATTGAGAAAATTAATCAACAATTTGATTTTATCAATTTATCTTGCCAAGTAAAATACCAAAGAGTTTGCAGCATTCTTTGTTTTGTAAATTGAGTCCCTTTGGGTTTTCTAACTGTTATTCTGACAAATCGTACTGTTGATACTCACCATGTCACTGAAGGAGTGGCGAAGCAGGATGGCATGACCGTAGAGCAGGGTCCGGTGTCCACCCCCCTGACTCGCCTGGCAGGAAATACACAGGTAACAGATTATCATCATATCCAAGCATCCTTGACCTCTGGACCCTGTCAGCTTTGATTTATCGCATCTATATAGTCTACGTTAGTAACCTCCACTTCACCTCTTATGTCAAATATTAAGTCAAGAGTTTCCTCTGCTTTTGACCCTGTGTGGATAAACTGCACAGGACTGAATGGATAAAGTATCCTCGGACCTCCATTCCAAATGCAAGCAGGAAACAGACAATGGAAGAGGGAGGGAAGCACACAAAACTACACACACAATCAAACACAAACATGTACAGTACCACACTCATGAGACAGCTTGCCCATTCTTGTGACAAACAAGAATGATTGTGACAATGTAGCACAATAGCAGAGGAAATGTGAGGAAATAGCTGACCAAAAAAAGAATAAAAGATGATTTCTTCTCCACCACTGAGGTGAATAAAGAAAATTATACTTACCCTTTTAATCAACCTCTAGCAGCAGAAGAAAAAAGAGAAGGGACCATAAGCGGTGACTTCTAAATCGTCTCTGTAGCAACCATTTTTATTGGGTTTTAGGATTGCGAGCTGGATAAACACAAATTTGGATCAGGCCTACAGCAGTAATGGCATAAGTTCTTTTTTTTTTTTTTTTTTTTAAATCAATTGAATGTGAATCAAAACTCATACATACATAAGTAGACAGGATTTTCCATTAGAGGATTCTTATATATTTGTGAAAGTTTTGTTTTTATTAATTTAGCCCAACAGTCACATACTGTACCTGATACTGCTGCTCATACATTATTTAATATTCTCTACTCGTCGCAAAGGGAATTTCTATTATTAGGACTATAAACAGACAGTCTCCAATTGATTTAGAGTGTCCAGTCTACCAGATCTGACTGTCTTTTGAGATGACAAATAATATTTTAAGTCCTCATAGAAACAGCTGAGACCAAGCCCAGGACTGGGACTGTGCTAACCAGTGTGACGCACACTGCGGTGTTTATCCAATAGGCAATGCATATAGGCTATCCTCTTTCTTGTCCAGTTGTCAGTGGTAATTTGCGTGTTTGCTCGCAGGGTCACATTTAAACTAACCTAAGGGAACTCCCAACTGTCCCCTGAATTTGACCCTCAAGCCAATTCTCTTTTGGCTACCAAGTCTCTCCCAGATGACTTGTATGAGACAGACAAAAAAGGAAACAGAATCTGATCAAAAGAAAAATGGGAAGAGTATCCAGCAACAGCTGGGAGCGAGGGAGGGGGTACAGAGAGAGAGAGACAGCCAGCCTGTATTTCAGGCCCGCTGTCGTGCTGACACATCAACGCCAGGAACTGTGACCTTTGGTTTGGTGCCCCTCCAGTTGTAAGTACTGTACCCTAAACAGCTTGCTACTGGGAGTGCATTTGTATTAGAAACAAAGACAGAGAAGTCTGTGTGGATGTGATTGTATGCATGTATGTGTGCGTTAGGGGAGGAGGTGGGGTGTACTGTAAGTTGTGTCTTATAATATTTAAAAGTTTTTAGAATTGTAATTGGCTCGCAGGTCAATATCTTGAGTCACAGCTAGACACCAGGGCTGCACGATATGAGGAAAATATGCGATAACGTTGTTGAATATTGCGATAACGATATTACTTGCGATAAAGAAACTGCTGCTGCTTTCAGTATTCTGCTAAAATACAACAGTTTGCTTGTTGAATTAAAAATAACTGAAAGGAAGTTACTTCTGACATTGTATTGAACAAACTGAACATTGAACTGAACACAAAAGACACATTAAAAAAAAAAAGATAGCTAGATTTTAAAGATCAGTTTTCTACTGATACTTACTTTCAACTACTAAGTGTGTCTAAGTAAGTATCTCTTGCAATATGTCGCAGTCTTTCGCGATGTGTTTATTGCGAAAGTTGATATTCCAATGACGATTTAAAAAAAACATATTGTGCAGCCCTACTAGACACCAATATCATCCTGTGTCATGGTAGATTTCTGACACTGACTTTTAATGCCTTGCTATTGTTAATTTTATTGCTATTGTTGCTGCAATGTCGAGGAGCCAAAATCAAAGAATTGTTCTCTCTTATACTTGTATAATTCAGATGCAACAATAAGGGAATCTTAAAATCTCTAATCTCTTGACTAATTATGCATACTAGCCAGGTTATATCAGTAAGATGTAGCATTTAGCTTTAGAGTCGTCCTGATGAGCATGAAGGACCTATCATAGGCAAACAGTGCAAATATTGAGAAAACAAAGGTAAGTTACTGTAAACGTAATCAGCAACAATGAATGAAAATTCAGTGATGGCTGCACCCCACACTGTTGCCAGTTTAGGTAAGCTAACTACACTTCGCTAAAAATAGGTGCAACACAACCTAATCTTTCTGTTCACTTTCACATTTAGCTAACGTTAGCTAGAACAGCATCACAACAAACAGCCTAAAAAAAAATCACTGTAAAGAACCAAAACAGGATTTATTTCAGAGCTATTTAATGTAGCTAGCTTAAAGGACACCTGTCATGAAAAACTTTTTCAGTGCTTGTGTACATACATGTGGGTATCTGCAGTGCCGACCAACCAACAAACTGTGATACAAAACAACACAGCCAGAAAACATGGAGGAGCTCCGCCTCACCCCGCCCCCTGAATTAATTACACCTGCACCTCAGATTCATTTTTTTTTTCCAGTCCAAGCTGTGGGTGGAGATACTCAGATGGGGGGTGGTTTATTCTAATGAGTCCTGCACTTGACATCAGGAGCACGGACAAATCTGAACGGCTTGTGGAATCACATGTTTTCTGATCTGGGCAGCCCAAAACAAAATTACTGTTGTTGGTAGACAGTGCAGATACCCAAATGTATGTGCACATGCACTGAAAAACTGAGTTTTTCATGATATCCTTTAATGTTGCAGCCATAGTGTATCAATTATTTTATACATGGCTGCAGCTAGGAAAGGTGGGGCTAAGCTCATATACTAGATTTAATTAATTTGTTGATTATATTTTGTATTATTAATCCCAATCCCCAAAGTAATTAGTAATTCAAGTTATCAAATAAATGTAGTGCACTAAAAAGTACAATATTCGCCTACGAGTGTAGTGGAGTAGAAGTATGAAGTAGCAGAAAATGACCTCAAAATTGTGCAGTATTATCTTTCCTTTTTCTTTAACATGAGAAGTACTCTGGGGTCTGGTAAGTCGTGCCAGAATATGCCAAGGATTTACATTAATAAGGCTGTAAGCAGAAAATAGGGCATTTATACTTGATAAATCACTTAACCAGTTCTAAATCATTGTCAATACTTACTTAGAAACTAATTAAAACACATGGATGATTTTGATGGCTGTGTTGTAATCACTGATATTGAGCCAACATCATGAACACTTTTTTTTTTTTTTCCTGCCTGCTCGTCTTTAAGAGAATGAATAAAGCCTGACAAAGCCATTACACTAAAACCATGACTAAGTAATTCACCTAAATGCTCATATCAATATCTTATCTTATATGGAAGAGGCTGAATATGGGAAATAGCACACTAATCACTTTTTCCAAGGCTGTGAAAGAGGGAGTCATGCCAGACTCATTTGCTAAGTACCATCTGATATATTGGTTCTCATGTACATATTCAATGCCCTGTCATTGAAATCATTTGGATAATGAGACAGTGATTGTGCTCCGTTTGATTTATATTTACTTCATAACAATCCATCAAAATATGATGTACATTGTGATGTGTAATATGTGAAAGAACAAAGAAACATTAGACATCCATGTTATTTTAAAAATAAAAAACACTGGTGTGAGGGATGTTAATAATAAAACCCAAGAGTAGCATGTTGGCAGTCCAGTTGTGAGTTATATGAAGAACAGATAAATAATCATTGACTCATCTATAACAGCTTTGCTCAACAGTATGTGAACATTTTGAAATCAAAACTGATTTCAGGACATTTCCTCGTGTCAATATACCCTTAAAGTGAATTGATGTTAGAGACCAAACCCAGAGAAAACAGAGCAGCACACCCAAACCACAAAGTGAGTTTTCTGCCAACGTGTGGGTTTTCAGATCCTTTCATTTAGATTCAGTAAATTAGACAAATCAGAGAGCTCATTTCTACATTTGGTCAGCAAAATCTAATACGTATATAAGCTGTATCGTATTGCATTGAAAGCAAAAAAAAAAAAAAAAAAAAAAGGATAATGAATAGCTGAAGCAAATGAGAAGCAGACACTATCATTTGAAAGTGCTTGCACACTTGCACAGTAATCTTCAGAGACGAAGCAAAGCATTTGACTCCTGTGCACAAGGTGACAGCACCAACGGATGTCTATTTCAAGATTGCCATAATTTAAAGTTCAGAGACATCTGTGACAAGCTAATTGATCGTCTCCAGACTGACTGAGGGAAAGAGAATCTGTTGAGCTACGGTGAGGTGAAAGCTTAATTCACGATCCAGAGGGAGCCTACAGAGAAAGAAATGTATTTTAATATCCATTTGCACAATATGTGTGCTGAGGTGGAAAAACCGAAATGTATTACCATTAGCTTAATACCTCCCTACACTGCAGTACCTGCCATGCACGTTTAAACTAAATGCTGCACGCGCTATAAATGCAGCTTTTATGGCAATCGAGAAATGGGCGTCGTTTCCAAGTGAAAGTGCCGGAAATTCAACCCTTTCGTTTGGCAGTCTGTCATGCACACTGACAACATGATGGATGAATGTGATGGACCTACCCATTTTTCATGGTCAGCACTCTAGTGACACACAAATACAAACGAAAAAGAATGTGTTATTGGGTTGTATGGCAGTCAATTACACAAATCTGAGAGCAACGATAGAGAGAAATGGGCTCTTATAGTGGAAAAGAAAAAGGAGTGTGATTTATTAGCCTTGCTACCAGAGAGTTTGTATTCTAGCCAACATCATGTTGTCTTGCCAAACAAGGCCAGCCAACAATGTTGCAGTGTCGAGCACAAAACAAATCTGCTACCCAGGCTAATAACAATGCAGGCCTGATTCACCAGTGGAAACAAGGACCCGAGCCGTATACAAAAATAAGACCCATCTGTGCCAGAAGACTATGTTGTGCATGAAAGTACAGTGGCAGCCAGAGACATCCAGCACAGCACACAATTTGCATTAGTATTATTGGATTTTGTACTCAATTCATTGTGCAAATAGCACCGTAATGCTGTGTCGTGCTCGGGTTTCTCCCATCGCTGCAGCTGTACTGCACAATGATTCATGCAACCATAGCTGTGTCAGCTCTGTTCCTACATACCAGCGGTCTGAGTATTAGCTAATACAGTGGAAACAGCTTATAGTGATCAACCACTTATATGGATCAAAAAGCTTAGGACAGAATCATTCCTATACAAATGCTGTTTAAATCATTTGCTTATAGGAATTAAGAAGTGCGTTTACAGGGTTCATTTTTGGGTCTTTTCATACATGACAACATATGGAAAAACATTTTAAAAGTACGGTAATTCAATGTTTTTTTTAATTTTACTCCCATGATACTTTGCCGTCTTAACCCGTCTGCTTCTGGCGTGCTACGTGAGGCTGCTGCTGCGTGCACATTGAAATTATGAGGGGAAAAAGAAAGTAATGTTCTCTTAATGAAAAGTCTCCTTGAAGCTTATGGCAAACTGCCAAAAATGAGTTACAGCAGCGACACTTTAATTTGAACTACAGTAAGCTATATTTCATATACAGCACTGTACTGTAATATAGTGTATTTTAATAAATTCAATTTAATTTGTACAGTAATTTGAAAAGTGCTTAAAACAGATGTACTGTATTTTGAAACAGTCAATAAAATTCAGTAAATCACGAAGCTGTCAGTTTCATTGCTTTATATTCATGTAATAAATATATAAATGTCAATTAGATGGTAATCTGCATGAAAAACCAAAAAAAAATGGTTATAATAATCATCCACTTATAACGATCAATTTGTCCCAGACAGACGTGATCACTAAGAGGTTTCCACTGTAATAATAATAATAATCGGGCCCATCAATTGAGGAATGTTTTCAAAATCAACACAGACCGTGTGTATCCAATAGGAACAGTGATGACAAAAAAAAAACACCACCACTAACGAGCAGTTTCTTGTAGGTCGTGGTGGTATAGGCCGTGGTATCTATTTGAGAATTAAGCACTGTTTTCTCTTTGTTTTTCCCAAAACATAGAAGCATTTCATCCGAACATGTGATGCCCTCCCTCCCC
>JAOVVB010005928.1:0-17041 GCA_028570985.1 Heterobranchus longifilis | reverse complement strand
AATAGGGGGAGGTGTTTGCCACACACACACACACACACACACACACACTCACACAAAAAAAAAAAAAAGATATTCAAAAAACTACATACACATGATTGAAACACTAAATTCACCAGTAGGAAAAACTACAATTCAATTACATTTTATTTGTATAGCACTTTTAACAGTCATTGTGATAATGGTGATTATCACAAAGCAGTTACACAGAATTAAAAGAAAATTATGGAAATGTGTATGAAATGTATGATAAAATACGAATGAATTAAAATGATCAGGTTATCACTGATGAGTCAGCCAGGGGCAACGGTGCCAAAGAAAACTCCCTGAGACGACAATAGGAAGCAACCTTGAGAGGAACCAGACTCAACAGGGAACCCAACCTCATTTGGGTGATAACTGATAGCAGGAATTGTTTTGCAGCTGGAATTTCAATATAACATAAGATGTTTTTAAGTTAATATTCACCCAGTTTGTTATTTGAGGCTCAAGTGTAAAACTGTAGGAAATTCTAATCCTAAACTAATCGACTGTAGTCACAAGTCCTCAAAGAACAGCTGTCTGTATTAGCCAAGGCCAGGACTGTCTTCATGGTAAAATACAGTAAAAAACCATCCCCAGTCACCACACGCATCCCAAGCAGACCACACTGGCCCTCCAGAAGCGCTGCTCTAACCAGAAGCGGGGCACCAGGATGAGTCAGACAGGTCTGGAGGGCAGAGAGGGTCTGGATCACTGGCAGCTCAGGAGCGGCATGTGTAGCTCGACAGTGAGAGACGGAGAGAGAGACAGAGAGAAAGAGTAAGAGAGAAGAGAAGAGAGATAACAGTTAGGACTTACAGCAGTATGGTCACAGTCATATAATGTAAAAGGTGAATTACATGTGAATCTTTGGAAAGGGTGTTGAAAGCACCGTCTGTTATTTTGCTTAATGGCTGGTACAGTTGTCAGTCTCAATATTGCATATGCATAAAAATTCTTACAAGTACACTAGTAGAAAATTTACACTTCAAAGTTAATGTTAAAACAGGTTGGAGGTGATATGCAAATTGTTGCTCTCTCACAGCTGCGAATTCCCCAATAAACATTAGGTAATCAAATTAAATTAAATTAAATCTGGTGAGTGTAAAGGTCATGTCATACAGTACATCAAGTTTCTTCTTCATCAAACAGATCAGTGAAATGTCTCAGATGCCACCTAGTGGCTGGCTGTAGTAGTTGCACGATCTCTATTTAGCATTCGGTTTCCCATCTTCCTGCCTTGTTAAATCACTTTCACTTCCAGTTGTACTTGTGGATTTCACTTTCTTATTTCTTATAAGTGGTCTCTCTGATAGTCAACAGTGACCGAAGCTAAATTTAGTCACTTGGTTTGGGTTTTCATTTAATTGAGTCTGAAGCTTTATTACCAAAGCTGACACATGGCAACACGATAGCATGGCAACAGAGATAGATTTGATGCACAATTTGTGAGGATTTAAAAAATCAACGGCTTTTGAAGAGTATGTTGATGGATTGCACTAAAGGTGGCAAACATGACCATGTTTTGTATTCAAATGAAAGTACAACAGCTTAAATTCTGATACTTTATTAAATTATGGAGGTGTACAAAATAATACTCACTAAATAGCCACACTAGATCTTAGATTCTGATCGGTAAATTAATGCCTTTTCACCAAGGACCCAGAGTGTGAATACATTAGCTAAGACAGCTTTTTTGCTAATCTCTCAAAGTTTTGTTAGCATGATACCTGTGATGGTCATAAATCAGCTCTCATTCATGCTGCCATGCCTTTAAACGTTTAGAAATATTAAGAATTTCAGTCAACTCCTTGTACAGTAGCTCCCTGATGCTAAAACATTGTGTCTTTAGTAACATGCACTCATTATGTACGCCTTGCTAGTTCTGGGTTGGACCCCATAGCGTTCAGTTCAACACTTATAGCTGTACGTCACAAAACGTTGTATTTACTGTATTTACAAACAGAATTTAAAACAAAACAGTGAGAGTAAATTGAACAGTGCTGTTCTCTCATATACTGTATAAAGTATAGTCATTGGTGCTCCCTTATGCCCTGTGGATGGAAGCATATGGATGCCCTGTGGATGAAAGGTCATCCTAGAAGAAAGCTCTCCCATTAGGATAGATTATTTTCATCATAGTATAAAGATGATCAATCAGGAGGATGTGTTGATTTGTAGAGAAGCGTCCCTCTAAGGGGGCTCAAACCATTCAGGTAACATACAGTATGCCAGTATACGCAGAGCTCCCAGGTTTTCCCTTAATTTGTTACATGTCTGTAGCCACACATTCAAAATATTTGTGCATGGCATATATCCACACTGATATGAACCCTGAATAAGCATTTCCTACTTTTTAATTAATATTACTTATCATCTATACAGTAGGCACAAGGCGGGATACACCCTGGATGGAGTGCCAATCCATAACAGGGGGCACACACATACACATACACACACACACACACACACACACACACACACACACACAATCACATGCTCATTCACACACTATGGGCAATTTGGGAAACACCAATTAGCCTAATCTGCTTGTCTTTGGACTGTGGAAGGAAACCCGGAGAACAATACAAACTCTGCACACAGACCTGAGCGGGAACTGAACCCTCAACCATATTTTTAAAAATATCAAAGTTGCTTTTAAGCTTTGAAATTAATTACAATTAATGTCTGGACATGTGTACAGTATATTTTAACTATGATTAACTATGCCATATGATTTTTCTGAAATTCTGAACTGTGTTTACAGGACACACGTGCAATTTCAATGATCTAATTCATTTCCACTTAAAAGAGTAAAATTTTTTTCCTTTTCAGGAGACACATGTATTTACCCTTCTCCCTTTGATTACACAATTGAAGCAGCAAAAACAGTTCTTCTTTCTCTGGAATCCTACTGTTTCACAACCCCAAACAATTTTCCACCGTGAAATCAGCAGTGTAACAAATCAAGAAGAGATTCAGAGCAGAACATTTCACTCCACATGAAAAGTTTTATCATGAAAGAAATAATATACAAACTAAGATATCTAGCTTTTTCAAATTTACAGCTGTATTATCATTAAATAGTTCCATACATTATTTGTTAGTTTCAGTACCAACATGGTCTCAAGTTACCTGCCGCAATATTCGAAAGGTACAGTAGGATCAGAATTTCGCATAAACCAAATGAAAGCCTGGGTCCATCAAACCCTGATCGACAGTTCTGTTCACCAGTGTAATGGTGTGGGAGTGCTTTCCTGGGACACTTTGGACACTTTATTTCTAATTAAACATGGTTTAAATGCCACAGCCATTGTTTAAATGCCACAGCCTTGCAATACAACAATACATACTGTTACAATACATACAGTACAGTACATACAATACATACTGTATTGTTGACCATGTCCATCCCTTTATTATCATAGGATATCACACCACGTCACAAAGCTAAGATATTTTCAGACTGAGTTCTTGAACATGAATGGCCTTCACAGTCACCAGATGTCAATCCAATAGAGGACCTTTGTATTGTGGTGGAAATGGAGATGCTATCTGCAGCAACTGCATGTTGCTTTAATGGCAGTATAGACTAAAACTTCTAAGAAACATTTCTAGCACTTGTTGAAACTAAAGTACTAATAATTAGGTGTACCTAATGAAGTGGCCAGTGAGTGTAGGTTAGTAAAGACGAAAATTACAAAAATTTTTAACAAATCTAAACTTGATGCATGATGGCAAGAATGAGAGCTGATTTAAGACCACTCCAGCTATTCCCATACTAACTAAAATGTGAGAGATTAGCAAAAAAAACTGTTGTTACTTACTGTAGCTTTAGCTAATGTGTTTACACTCTGGTTCCTTGCTGAAAAGGCTCTAATTTACTATCGGAAGCTAAGATTAAGGTGTGACACGTGGCATTTGAATGAACAACTGGGGCATGCTTTGCCAAAGTACTCTTCAAAAAGTCGTTCTCAAATTCTCAAATCTGTTTTTCAAAATTTGCCATGGGTCAGCTTTGGTACTAAAGTTACAGACTCCATTACTTAAAACCCAAACAAAGTGACAAACTTCTGCCTCAGCCACTGTTGACTATCAGAGAGACCATTTCTAAGAATTGAGAAAGTTAAATCCACAGGAAGTACAAGAGGAACTGAAAGGGATTTAACGAGGCAGGAACACGGGGAAACACCACTCTGCATGTATAAAAGAGGACTGACAAGGCTCAATCATTCACATCATCCTCAAGCATCAAGCAGAAAATCATTCACTGAATCTTCAGAGCATCGAGTGTGTTCAGGAACAAGAGGAAAATGAAGTCTGCTGTGGTTTTTGTTGTCTTTGCTGGTCTACTTATTGTTCATGTACAAGGTAAGATTCTTAATCTTCAGATACACCTTTTTTAATGATACACAGGATTATACAGATTTCTAATAACTTTTATAATATACAATTTTATCCTGTTTGCAGGACAGGCCAAGACCAGTGTAAGGAGGTGTTTGTGTCAGGGTCCTCTGGCGAATGTAGTTCGTCTACAACGTATTGACAAGATTGAAGTTTATCCTAGTAGTGCATCTTGTGAAAATGTTGAATTCATGTACGTCCAGTAACAATTAACATCCATAATAATATATAATACAACATCATTTACTTCTATTAAGTTATCTAACTTATTTATCTCTATAGTGTCACCCTCAAGAACGGTGCAGGGAAAATATGCTTGAATCCAAACTCTCAATTTACTCAGAAATACATCAAGGCAGCTTTAGAAAAAAGGTGAGAGCATTTTATTAAATATTCTTATATCATAATAATGCTGTTTTAGCTAGGCTCTATAATCATGGGCATCCATGATAGACAAAACAAAGATTTTAAATTTGTTTCTATTTTACAGGAGTGCAGATTAAAGCATGAAATGTGTCTGAACAGAAGTGGAAGAGATTGCACAGAGACTTGCTTAAAATATGTTGTAAACATTGTATATATGATGTGTCTGCTGCTCAGTTTATGAGAGTTACTTCTGTATATAAATAGTAAATGTAAATAGTTTGTGAGGAAATGCAACATATATTTATTATTTTATATATTTTTATATATTGTTTTTGTACCATAATATCCTAAATTATAATAAAGTCAGCACAGAACAGTGCTTAAAATCAGAAAGCAATATGTCATTCTTATTAGCAAGATGATAAGATGGTGTTTTTATTTATGTTATAACACAAATGTTAGACACCTATAATTTATAAAATAATGAGAGGATAGGAGGAGGAGAGGTACTTACCAAAGTGTGTACAACTAAAGCATCAAGTTTTTAATTTTTTAATCAAGGAGTCATCCAAAAATTACAGTATGTAAATTAAAAAATAGCAATAAACATACTAAATTCCTGGTTCATAGGTTAAGACAAGAAAATTTACATTATAACAATAATTCTGACTTTGCAAAACACACTAAATAAAATAAATATAATGACAAGAACAAACAAAACATTTTCAGTTATTAAGGAGATAGCAGAGAAGCTTTTAAGAAATTACCTAAATCTTTTTTTTACAGTAAATTATATTCATCAGAAAAAGACCCGAATCAGATTGACATCATTTAATTCTTTAATAGTATCAATCTACCCTAACTTTATTTGAGAAGATCAAACACCCGGAAATCACCCTTAACAACAGCATGAACTTTCACTGCTCTAAAACTCATACCGAATCACAAAGCACCAGGTCCTGATGGCTTCCCTGCTGAGTTTTATAAACATTTCTGGATCATTTTATCACCTCTCTTCTTCCAGATGATAACCCATGTAAAACAAACATCAAAACTCCCAGCTAACATGAACACAGCCACAATCTCACTACTGCTCAATAAACCCAATAAAGATCCAACATTACCATCCAGCTACATTACCAAAGTACTGTACTAGCTTATAGAAAAGTAAAAATCTCTAATACTCAGACAACTAGCCCAAACCGGTTTCATCATACTTACTCTCGACACGTAAAAAGCCTTCAGTGGGTCTACCTGGAAATTCCTGTTTTCCTGTTTTGGAGAGGTTTGGCTTTGGGGAGGCATTTATTAACTAGATCAAAACTTTTTACACATCACCTTCTGGACTAACATCATATACTGTGTGTGTGTGTGTGTGTGTGTGTGTGTGTGTGTGTGTGTGCATAAGCTAGTCACCATTTTCATCAAACCGTTAGCAGCTGCGTTTCATCAGAACACACATACTGTATTAAGGGAATTCAAACAACAAATATACACCACAAAATTAGTCTTTATGCAGATGCCATTTTACTACATCCACAAGATCCTCCCCATCATCATTTCATCATTACAATAAATGATTAAACTCTTAATTATTTCTCTAATATTTCTGATCTGCTGTCAGGGTTATTAAACTGTTAGAACCACACATGTGCGGAACAACAATGCATTAAGAAGCAGGAGAAAGAAAAGCTTCCCACGAAAGCAGATGTCATTGCCCTCAATCATGCACTGAGAATGGAAGATCAAAACGAGGTTAAAAAATACAAATAACTCATTTCTATTTGATTGTATGTTTAATAAAATTGTAAATCAAGTAAATGGTCAATTTAATAGAACAATGCAGACCTGTTCCTCTGCATATTCTTTTTTTTAATTTAGTTTTAAAAAGTACTAAAATAAATTTCAGAGTGACCATTTTCTAGTAAATAAATACATACATACATACTGTACTGTACATACATATTTGTAATGAATAAACTACTAATTAGTGGTTGGGCCCAATTTGATTTCTTTTTGCCAGGAAGAGCCTTGTTATTAACCTTCCCACAATGTTTCCTACAGGCCATCAGAGCTGTTTGAGCACAGGATTGAGAATGATCTCCAACACAGAACAAATTTACCAAAATATGCATCTTTTTGAGTATCAGTTATCAAAATGACAAATTAAACTAACCTGGTTATGTGTTAAATAAATTAGTTGTTGTTGTTGTTA
Organism: Heterobranchus longifilis; assembly: GCA_028570985.1. Classification (NCBI taxonomy): domain Eukaryota; kingdom Metazoa; phylum Chordata; class Actinopteri; order Siluriformes; family Clariidae; genus Heterobranchus; species Heterobranchus longifilis. The sequence continues at coordinate 10,038 of JAOVVB010005928.1, read as the reverse complement.
TTATTATTATTATTATTATTATTATTATTATTATTATTGAGTTGTTGCTGTTTAAAAAAAAAAAAAAAAAAAATATCATTCATGTAGTGACAGTAAGCCGAAATTGTCTGTGCAGAAATCTGTGGCTATTAAAATTACTAATAAATAAGTAGCTTGGATAGAGAAACACACATTTTTTCCTCGTTCTCCTTCTTTTGCAACCAACAATGTGATCTGTTTTTCATAACACAACTATTTGTAGAACAATCAAAATTACTGGGGACATTTCCACTTGTCCAATCAAGAGGAATAATGTATTGCTTTAAAACATACTTCCTTGTATCATATCTCACTGCTCTACAAAATAATGTAACAACATAATGTTGTTGTTTAGTTTTTTTGTTCCAGATTCAATGTTTTTTTTCTTACTGGGTTTTTTCCCATGAGGAAGGTACAGTATAAAGCATCTGAAAATATAATACCTTTGGTCAAAAAAAAAAAGTGAAAGTATATGCTAGAATATAACCCTCCTCCCAGCTCGTCTTATTTCACTCCCATCTCTTCACTTTGTCTCCCACTGGCTCAGTCCAGCTTCACAATGAAGGCTGCAACTCTATCAGTTCTGTCTTTGTTCATATTTGCTCTGACTGCAATGCTTTGTGAAGGTAAGGGGGTCTTTATCTACATCATACAACATACAATATATGCTTGTCTAAACCACCTATATACAGTGTTACAAAAAATAATAAAAATGCTCCTGCAGGACGAGTGGAAGAAAAAGGACAGCGTTGTTTGTGCCAAACGAAAGCGCAGGAAAGGATTAGACCTGCACTTGTGAAGATGTTTGAGATATTCCCTCCAAGTGCCTCCTGTTTGAATACCGAGATCATGTGAGCATGCATCAGTCATGGCTAAACTATTTGCCATTAATCAGTCTAATACTGCTGACACTTTATGTATTTTTTAAATTCTTTTTCTTTATTGTGCAAATCATAAGAAAATGAAACTTGGTTAATGAATTACATCATCGTACTATTTATGGTCTTCAGATTAAGTCTGAAGCAAGGAATGAAGGTGTGCCTGGATCCAAAAGGAAAACAAGGACAAAAATTCTTAAGGTGAGCAAACATAATCATAACACATTCAACCTACCAGACATTTATATTTACTCATAAAGTCGATACTATTTATCCAAAGAGAAATCATACAATAAAACAGTTGGTCAATAACTAACAGTGGCATTTTTAGTCTTGATGGATGGCTTAAACAAGAGAGAAATAGCAATTGATTTTTTTAACCCCCCATAATATGATTAATACTTAGTGCTCACTAAACATACATATATGTTCAATATATTTCTTTAATGCTTTCAGTGGACAGAAGCAAAAGAAAAAGCCCATTGGTCAAAGAGGCAACAAACAAAAGAAGAACAAGCAGCAAAACTGAAATGTGATTAAAGTGAATTCTCCTCACATGTGACTGCTCAGCATTTTCCAATAACTCCTTAAAGCTGATTTAATCACTTAATATTATATTCTTATATTGTATCAAGAACAAAATCACAGGCCATGAATTATATGTGTTAATTGCTTATTTCTGTAATAAAAGGCATTATTGTAGGTATAACTTCTTACTAATATTTACTCTGAATTTTACTGTACTGCCTATGTACTGTACCTGTATCTACTGTATGTTAAAAAAAAAAGCATACATTTTTGTGTGTGTTTAGATCAAACATATGCTGTACTTCTTTTTTTAGTAATGGAAAGAAATTGATCATTTTTATTTACTTTGAACCAAGTACCTGATGATGTATTAATAGATCATAGATCACTATTTAATGCTCAGTATTACACGCAAGAATTTAATTACAGATAACACATTGATTGACTGTTTGATGGACTGATTGAACCAAAAAATAATAAAACCTTAATTCACTTGCAATACAGTACATTAATTTGCATCCTCTATAAATTATTTTAATTCCAGAAAAAGCATAATGTACCAATCAATTTGGGACAAATTGGTTTGTGTTGTTGGTTAATGTTGGAGGGGGCATGACTCCACTAGACCTCTGGTGTGTGCTTTGTGTACCTCCATGGATCAGATTTGTTTGTCCAGCACATGTCAGGTATGCTCGATCAGATTGAGACCTGGGGAATTTGGAGGTCAAAACAGTGAAACTGAAAGGCTCTGGTCAAACAGAAACCTTAACCCACAGACATGTAAATATGTAATGCGATATCAAAATCTCTCTCCCTCTCTCAGCCCCAAAAATATCCTGAAATCCTGTCCTGTGTACAGCATGTGATCCACCTAGAGTTTGTGAGGCTGTGGCTGGGAAAACGAGCAGGGGTGGATGGGGGGGCTGCTGTCAGGGTTATTAAGCTGTCAGAACCACACATGTACAACAATGCATCAAGAAGCAGGAGGAAAAAAAAAGCTTCCCACGAAAGCAGATGTCATTGCCCTCAATCATGCACTGAAAATGGAAGATCAAAACGAGGTTAAAAAATAAAAATAACTACTTTCTATTTAATTGTATGTTTAATCAAATTGTACAACAAGTAAAAGGTAAATTTAATAAAACAATGCAGACCTTTTCCTTGGCATATTTTTGTAAATTTAGTTTTAAAAAGTACTAAAATAAATTTCAGAGTAAATAAATAAATACATACATACATACATACATACATACATACATACATACAGTGAAGCCTCGGATTGCGAGTAACATGGTTTGCGAGTTTTCCGCAAGACAAGCAAAGATTTGTTAATAAATTTTAACTTGGTAAACGAACAAGTCTTGGTTTACGAGTACCGAGTGTCATGTATCACGCATGCGCTTCTTGTTTTGACGCCGAGCGTCATGTGATCTCAACTGAGCCAATGGTTTTTCTCTCTTGCGCGCTATAGAATTGTGGGTAATCGTCTCCTCTGCTGGGTCTTAGTGCGCGTCTCTTACTGGTATTATCAACATCCGTGCACGCGTGTACTGTTTACTATAACACTTGTATAACATAAATGTTTTACACACACGTTAGAAAGATTTCTTGTTATTTTTCCGATAAAGCAGTGTTTCCGTTGTGTGCGTGCATGTGTGTGAAAAGAGTGGCGGAAGGGTAACTGTGCAAGACGTGAAGGGGGAGAGGGGAGCTTACTTTAGATTCACACACACACACATACACAGCGCCTGCGCGCACAAACGAAAACACTTATCTGTCGGAATTTATTTTTACTTTTTTTTTAAAGGTAAAGTGCAGGTTAATTTTGTTTTATTTTTACTTTATATTTTGTATTTGTTTTTTTTCTATTATTTCTTATGGGAAAATTCGATTTGGTGTTTGAGTGTTTTGAAATACGAGCCCGCTTCCGGAACGAATTATGCTCGTAATCCAAGGCTCCACTGTACTTATATTGAGACTTGTGTGACAGACACTTCAAACTGCAGATTTAAAGCCTGTTAGTAATTGCTGAGACGACAGTGTACTGTAAGACATTCATTCAGGAGTCACCAGTATCAGCACTTTAGAAGAAAGGCCGTTCCAGTTTTATCTGGTGATAAAAAGACGACAACCGTCTACACTAGTGTTAATTTCGTCAACCGAAATAATGACGAAAAATATTCTGCCTTTTTTCCTGGGACTGAAGCGAGACAATGACGAGACGATGACGAGACGTCACGGATATTAATTGACAGCAACGAAATCAGCATGCAATATCATTGACGAAAAAAGACGAGACTAAAATGTGGTTTAAAAAAATAAAAACTTATAAAACATTTGTCTTTATTTTTCGTCAACATATAATTTTCATCACAATCCGCTGCGATACGGTGTTCATTCATTATGGCATGAGCAGCAGTGTTTCCTCCGGGGACTCCGGTTTTCTCCCACAGTCCAGAGACCTGCAGATTAGGCTAATTGGTGTTCCCAAATTGTCCTTAGTGTGTGAATGTGTGTGTGAGTGTGTGTGTGTGTCCTGCAATGGATTGGCAGCCTATCCTGGTGTACCCCGCCTTATGCCCTAAGTTTCCTGGGATAGGCTCCAGGCCCCCCGCGATCCTGGAAACAGGATAAAGTGGTATAAATGATGAGTGAGTGAGTGAACTGAAGAAAAATGGGGCGATGTGTAGTAATATCAGAGGGGAAATAGAGTGGGCACACAATTGCTGGGAAAATAAAACAAACCTAAAGAGACGCATCAAGGCAAACCACAAAATCACCCAGTTTTACAGCCCCTTTGTGGTAATTATGTTACCACATGTTAACATAATTATGTTGTGATGTATTTTATTTTATAGTTAAACTGTTGCCAAACACATTATGCTAATAGGTTAGCAAATGATTGAAACTATCCCTACAACAGTACAAGTTTGTAAATTCATATTAAAAAAAAAGTTTCAAAACACTGTCCATACTGCTCCTATTGTTTTGTAGTTAAAAAAAAACATGGACATGCAGCAGTTGTTATAATGGGTAAAAATAAATATAATTAGATGAAAGCATCAGATAAAAAAATACATTTTAAATATTAAGATAATTGTTTTGTAAAAACCTTTAAAAAAATGGTTTTGGCTAAACTAGATTGATTTTAGTGTTAATTAATAATAATCTTATTGCTAAAATGCTACATTTTCTTTGACTAAAACTAGACTTAAATACTTAAGGGTTCCTCTGACTAAAACTAGAATAAAATGTCCAGACTTTTAGTTGACTAAAACTTGACTGAACAGAAATAGGATAAAAATGACTAAGTATGATAAAAACCAACAGGGAAATTTATCCTGGGACTAAGATTAAAATTGAAAATAGCTGACAAAATTAACACTAGCCTACAGGTGCTATAATATACGGTATACAAGCTGTAAATGGACATCCTCTTTTTTTAGATGCCATGCTCCTCTTTTTTTTTTTTTTGCACTGGCAAATAACCTGCCATTGACTTTGGATGAATATGGTACATTTTTACCTTACATGGTGCTCATGATATCAGCAAGGCAGTGATGTCATCATAACACGACTGAAAACAGACTTGTGTAGCTATTAATTAAAAACATATACATATGATTTAATGCGGTCCTCAAACTCTGATCTGAAGCCACAGCTGCACGATAGCTGCGTTTTCTCCGGGATAGTCATAACATCATGTGCTTGGAGCCAACCCACTAACTGATTTAATATGGTGACTTCAATGCATGAGATGTTCACATGTACAACAACGACAGAACTTATCTATAAGCACATCGCACTCCTGCTACTAATATTTGCGTAATAACAGAATTTTTTTTGTGTGTATGTGGGCATGTTAGGATAGAATCAGTTCGAGGGAGGCCTTGTACTGAAAAAGGGGTGGGGGAAACAGCAACTCAACTACTGTGGGTAATTGAATGTGGTGTTCGCATGTTCCCTCTTGCTTTGTGTTTTTCCTCAGAGTAGTTCATTTTCTCTCACATGCATGGTAGGATGATTGGTGCATCACTGTCACGAACATAACATCTAGTCTATCATCAATTTTATTGTGTATCATATTATGATATTAGCATGTGACAGGCGTCATGGTCCAAGTGATTCATCCCTATTACTTTGTGCCAGAAGATGAGCACACAAAATCCAGCCAGCGCAGCACCAACTGTTTTCCCCACTCACCTAATAAAAATAAGATCTAATGACACAATCACATGCTTGCCTTTTGTTTTTAGTAAATAAGTGCCTCATCGTGATTAACAGCGCGGCAAACTTTAAGCGCGCACACATACACACATACTGTGTGACTTGCCAACAGATCTCCACTGAGACTCATCGCTCAGCCCCATCTTTTCAACCATAACCGTCCATCCATCCATAGCCACCACAATGCTAAGAAGAAAGAATCACTAGAAACATTACATCATACCTCATGTGGAAGTAATGATCAACAACAGCAAGGGGCCAAGAAGGGCTGCATGCTGTGTTGGAGTTTTGGTACTGTACTCTATCTCATTTAACTAAATGGAAATGGCTATGTTACAGGCTGGAAAGGGTAAAATTAGGGGAAAAAAATAATGTTAGGTATTTAGATTTACTGACTTTGGTGCATTAAATGTCAATCTTATTTTAGTCTTAATGCAACTATGCTTAATTCTGACAGTTACTGTATCCTTCGGTTTACAATTTAGCATGTGACGAAACTCTGTGACAAAAAATTGCAGAAATCTACAGTATAAACAGTATCTAATAATACATTATTACAACAATACCACAGGCCATAAATAAAGGATAACTTAATACTATTATGACATCTACTGTGACATCGAAACACTAAGTGTACTGGCGTCGCCCATCCTGTTTTGACACCTCACCTTAGCTGTTAAAGGTTTACCAAGGGTTAAATTAAAAATAATATAAGCATTAGATATTATATCTATTAGTTTGTTCTACTGATCATCTCAATAAGCCTGTTATGCTTTTTTTTAATAAATGGTGCCAAAATTCCAGCATAACAAGACATAATTCTGATTTGTTTACAGTTTCACTTTTCTTTCATAATCACTGATTAGGTCGTGATGTGTATCAACCCCTATCTCTCAATACTGGTCTCCGCGGTCAACTAGGCACTTACCTCCTCCACTTCAGAGACATTAACAGACAGGTACAGACTGACTTTCTAGAATATAGCGGATTCTAGATATAGAGGCAGGACTACCAAAACTTCAATAAAAAACATATACATCCCCTTACTTCAAAGCTCTTGCTAAATGCATGTCTGCAAAAACACATGGCCCATTTTCTTTTTCTCTGCTTTCTAGAACCAGAGGCAGTTATACAGACGGGGGTTTCCTATTTTACTGGCGGCAACCAGAATGTGGTGAAACGTTTTGCTTCATTCTAGAAAATATTTTGTGACCTAAAAATCACACGCACACACCCAAATAAACCCCCCTCCCCCAAACCCCCCAAAAAAACGCCCTCATTAGGGATGACTTTATCAGGGTGTGACTCAATCAGTGATTTGTCACACATTGTGTAGTAGTACATTCGACAAATACTGTACACAACACTAGCACACAACTAACATATTAATTATATTTGACTCAAAAAGGGCCTGCCCTGGAAATGGTGTGTTTCTGGTGTGAGGCAAAAGAGGCAGAGTATGAAACAGATGTAGGTATGTTTATAATGTAAATAAAGAGCATGTGTTTTTCAATTAAAGCCTTTTGGATGTCACTGAGGAAATTCTAGTCTTGTCGTATACCTAGAGGTTTTCAATCCAAAGCAAGTCAAGTCAAGTCAAGTAGACTTTTATTGTCCAAATGTGATTAGCCAAACAAATCATAAAGTCATCAGGCGGGACACCATGCAGTCCGAACATCACATGCTCTGGTAGCCCAGAAACCTAATCAATTACAGTAAAGTAATGAGTACACTACAATACATTATTCTGCTACTTACAAAGAAAAGTTACCTGATAGTTGGTATGGGAATCACCAGGGATCACCTAATACGATATTATCACGATATCTACAGTAGGTGACAGTTTGATTTGTATTGTGATTATCTAAGTATCACAATTTTATAAATATGCCGAATTTACCCTGGAGGGAATGCCAGTCCATTGGAGGGCACACAAGCATGCACTTACACACTTACACACATAGACCCGCACACCCATGCACTCTGGACAATTTGGGAACGCCAATTAGCTTAGTCTGCATGTCTTTGGACTGTGGGAGGAAATCAGAGCACCTGGAGGAAACACGCCAAGCGCAGGAAGAACAGGCAAACTCCACCCACATAGACCTGAGGCGGGAATCGAATCCTCAAGCGTGGAGATGCAAAGGCCACAGTGCTAATCACTAAACGACCAAGCCTCCCCGCTGTAACGGTCATGTGTGCAAAAACCATTGATATTATTTTGCTCATCCCTGAAAATAAACACACAAACCAGGAATCTTTTTTAACCCAATATTTTAAAGCTCAGGACTCTCACTTTCACACATTCAGACTTACATTCCTCTCTCACACAACTGAATACCTTTGACATTCATTTCACTGTCCTGCATTATTTGTAGTGGTTACTGAATAACCTGCTTTAAGTATGACTAAATAATAAGCCGGGACATTATAATGTTACAAGGCCCACAATGGACAGTGGAGGTAGGTTTTGTAAAGCAAACATGTCAGAAACGAGTAGGATAAGATTGGTGAGCAAAATTCCAAACTAGTATTTGACCTAATGAAGCCGCTCCGGGTTAATATTAAACCTGCAAAGCAACCTTCAGGTCCTGCCAAAAAGGATTGAGAAACAGGATTGTATCCAAATCAAACATCAAATTTTTATAAACTGCAACTTTTGTTTTGCAACTTAGCTTTTCAAATTTTGTTTGCCTTGACAACATTATATGGGTTTTCATTGTATTTTTGGCTACATATTAGAAAATTGTACAAGATCAACCTAATTCACAGGATTTAATCTACTGTTATTTCATTTTATAACCATCAATGGGAAAGAGAAGATATAGAAATGTTTATGTTTACTACTTTTGTCATCAGCCAAATACACTCCCTGTTCGTAATTGGAGAGTAAGTCACAGATGAGAAATCGGAAAAGTAGATCGGATAAAGATTACGTTTTGTCGTTTTCTTAAAAACAACTCCAGCGTGTTAAAATTCACTTACATCACTTCAGTGCTGTTATTTCCACAGTGAAAATATTAACTAATCAAAGGGAAAATATTCAGCTTATTGGTGCAGGTGTGTGTTTACATTCAGCAGGTAGCTTATTAGTAGCTTATTTTAAAGCAGTTTATTAAATCTGCCACCCAATTGTTCACAACATCGCTTTTACTCAACATTTTGATTTCACTTATGGTCCAGGTTAAACTTCAGACAGATGTCTAAGTACTGCAAAAGTTTTACTGAATTCTATCCAGCCAGTTTTGCATGATGCTGTGACATATTAGGCTGGACAGACAGACAGACAGACAGACAGACAGACAGACATACAGTACAGACAGAGAGAAAGAAAGAAATTTTTCCTGAGACCGGTTTCAGGTTCTCTAATATATGAAACGTACAGATATGACTGAAAGAGCATGTTCTGACCAAGGTACAGACAAAACCTTTATTTTATTTATATAGATTATCTGTCCATTTACAGGATTCTAACTGTTTATGGACAAACAGTCAAAACGGTCATGTATGCTTACTTAGAAGTCGTTTAGAGCTTTTAATTATTTAATGCCATGTGCTTTAACAACTGCCAAAGCTAATGTTTAACAAGAAAAAGTGTTTGCTGGCCCTACCCTTAACTACAGTTAATCTCCAGGCAAATGATCAGAGTGAGTAAATGCCTCAGGGTTTGATTTGAGCATTGGGTTCTCTTCCCTTATATCTCCTGTAACACTTGATTGAATAAAAGATAAGCAAAATGAGAAAACAAACACCCAGGAGAGTAAAAGTTTAATACTGTACTAGGACAGGTTAGATACCTGTAGCCTAGTGTGTTAGTAACTACAACTAGAAATGTTTCTAGTGCTAAAGTGTAAGTTTTAAGTCTGACTGTTGTAACAGTAAAAGAATCATTTAACTTACATCCATAGCGGGGTCTGTGTGAAGTGGCGCCGTCTTCATAGTACATCCTGTCACCGCCTGTTTACTCTCCCAACATCAACCGCGCTTCCTTTCACACTTCTTATTGTTGTAAATCTCAGACCTTCCTCTAGAATAACTTTAAAACAAAGTATGTCCTGGAGTTTTTAGCCAGACTCGAGCTTTTTGTTAAAAAAAGAAATCTTCTGTCATGTCTGCAGTCCGGTGTGAAACACTTCTCCCATCGCGCTCAGTGGCTGTCACTGACAGTTTCCTTTACTGACAGTTAGCTCATAAAGAGCGCCGAGGGTCGCGAGCGCCTACGTAAAAATCGCGCCATCTGGCGGGTAAAAGGAGGGGAAACTAGCATGGGCAAAGCACGTGACATAGAGCATGAACGGTGAGGATACGCTGTACAGTATATGTTCCAGAACAACCTTATATTTAAAATGTCTGTGAAGATTGTCAGTCATCCAGGTGAGGTTATAGA
>JAOVVB010005901.1:0-17043 GCA_028570985.1 Heterobranchus longifilis | reverse complement strand
GCCCCCCCCCCCCCCCCCTCGAAAAAGCCCAGTCTGCTCTGATTGGTCAGCGTTTCTGTGTCTTCTGCATCTGCACTCTCTGCGTCTCTGCACCGTCACTGCAGTGCACTGGAATGAACACAGGCTGTGTGCATTTCTCTGTGGATTGATACTTATACTTGTAGTATTTATACAACACCTAGAGCTGCTTTCTAATCAAATACATGGAAATCTCACTTTTTACAATATGGGACCTTTAAAACGTTTCATAAATACACATCTCATGATACAAATCTATAATATAATATATTTATATAAAAATTTGGATTTGTACAAGGATGTCAGTTGTCAGCCATATGTGCAGACACCGATCGAGCTCCTCACTCATTAGTTGAAGCCTCGGAGCAACTGCTAGTAGTTAAGGTAAACATTAATATAAATAGTGCAGCCCTCCCTGTATATGAAAATGTCTCTCTGCTGATTTCATTGATCCAGAGCTGTGCAGACCCTGCTGCAGCTGCAGTGACTGATTTAAGTTATCTGATGACTGAATGTCAATTATTTAAAGTCGTGAGCCTCATCAAGTGATGGAATCAGCTGCTTTGCTGTCGCAGCAAATTCCCCAGCAACATCAACAGAGAACGAGTCCTCTAACAACCTCATCAGCTCGCTGAGGACGCTGAAATCTTCAAATCAAGAGGCAGTTGATTTTCAGCCCCTCCTAAAAGCAAATCATCACTATTTTTGAAATTAGTTATTCACATCCCACGGTACTTTTTATCCCTGCCCTGTAATTTCTTGTTAAATTGATTCAAATGATGAAATATGTCACTCAAAAAAATGAACTCTGACCATAAATACTGTGCATCATACAGCCAAAACCATTTTAAGCTAAGCTGCATAAAGTCATTATGGTTAAAGAAATCATTCTGCTGGTAGAAGAGTCCATGCTGCAAACTACAAGTACCACTGAATGAAGTTTATAATTCACCATAGCAGAGTCTGTCAACTTCTGAACTCACCAGACAGCACTATCTGTTACCATTATTTGGATTCATTCCAAGTCCAGTCCTTTCTCCTCGAAAATTGAAACAATCCTCTGGAAAATGAAATATACTGTAGACCAAGAGAGTCCACCTGAAACTCTTGTTAACTTGGAAGTCATTCCTTCATCACAGACCTTTCCTGCCTCTGCTCCATCACTCCATCACTGTTCTTCCATCGACCTCCCTCTGTATCTTCCTCCCTTTGGTTAAAACATGACCTGATGTTAAACATCATGAGGTTGAGGCAAACAAAACACTATAATGTCTCAGGCGAGTTAGGAAAGTCACCAGCAGCCACACAGAACGACCCGATCGTTTGTACAAGCAGATTATTATGACCATAAAAATAATGGATGTAGCAACCGTGACGTCACCCACTGGTTTGTGGACAACCGTTTTTGAAGCCTTGAGTTTGGCATTTTGGCTGTCGCCATCTTGGTCTTTTGCAGACAGATGTGACCTCATCTGGAAGAGAAGGCGGAGCCACCGTCGTTTCAATGGAGCCGCGCTAAGCTAACTGCTAAAGAGGGAGAGTTTGCAGATTTTCAACCTGCTGATGTGAGCCATCATGTGGAGTTTCAACAGCAGGTCTTATGATTTGGAGGACTTGTTGAAATTTTGAGTCTGGGCGGTTAGTTTGTGTTGTCAGTCAGCTACTTCAGCAGGTCCTCATCCATCTAGTCTGGCTTGCTATGTAAACAGAAGTCCCTCCTTCCTTCCGTGTGGTTCTCAAAGTCTCTTCTCTGCAGTCGGGGCGTAGCGCCAGCCAAGACGATGGTGATTGGTTTAAAGAAATACAAACAGACCAGGGAGTTTTTTCCACTATACCGCAGTGAAAGCTGTTAAATCTAGACCTTCCCCACAGCGTGGACACAGCGCTGTGGAGATAGGTCTAGACCATCCATCATGTGTAGGTTTTCCATTGTAAAAAAAACCAAAAAAAAAAACGAGCTGCCTGATAAACGTGTAAAAATATCTGGTGAATTTGAGGACAAATTAGCCACTGTGTGCTGGTTGTATCCCTGTCCAGTACCACACAAGGAACATCCATATATTTTAAAAAGTTAAAATCTACTGAGGCCCCTCTCTCAAAGCTCCAGTGCTTTGCTGTTGGCCTACATAGAGAGGCAGGGTTTTGGTAGGCATTACATCTTCCAGGCACGTTCTTGAAGAGAGGGAGAGATGGCGAGATAAAAGGTCTTTTTGTGGCTCCCACCCTCTGCTTCCCTCTCGTGCCCACACTGCAAAAAATAATCATATTAACAATTTAACGTATCTAGGGCTCTCTGTTTAGAAAATCCTTGCTAGTTATTTTCCCATTGATTGTGTTTCAATTGTTTACCAATTAATTTTATTTTATTGCAAGAACTTGCAGAAGCTCATATTATTACATGATGTGGCGGGATAATGCCAGCGTATTCAGAGAAAAGACGTCAGATTACATTGGAATCAAGTCAGATCCTCCCACAACAATGGTGGTTTTTCTCTCGAATTTAAAGAAAATAAGATTCTAGATCAATGGAAGATTAAATGACAGAAAACAGACATTTTTTCACAGTGCTTTCTCTGCTTGTCTCTCGTGCCTGCACTCTCTTTGCTCCTCTCAGCCCGAGCAGGGAATCGGCCATATGGCAAAGCATCCCCTTACTCCCGCGTGCTCTCCATCCCACCTCCCATCTCCACTCCAACAGCACACACACACTCATGCATACAGGGAAAGAGTAGAGTAAGCCACAGGGATGTTGTGGGTCCCGGCACAATAGGGCATAGCAGGGTGGGTGACCAGAGCAGATGTCTCTCCCTTTCCCCCCCATCTCTCTCTTACCCGACCCTCCTGGCAGTGTGTGGTGTCAACCCACGCCAGAGCACTGGTCCGGGCACCGTGGTACTCCACATTGACTAAAATGTATTCATACAGAAGTTGTCCGTGGAGATTAAGCGTCTCTGCGGTGTCGGCAGGATGGGGTCAGAGTTGGCTGGTAACGAGGAGCGGCAGCACAAGCACAGGGCAGACAATAAATCTTTCCTGTGTGCCAGCAGACCTGTGGACCTACAACTCACTGAATGCTTTGTTTTTTAAATGAGCCGAGTTGACCTTAGCGGTGCATTAATGCACATTTCAGATGCAAAGACATTCTGGCCCAGCAAAAAAAAAAAAAGAGGGAAAAAAAAACACTGCTCCTGGCTATATAAATGGGAAAAACAGAGAGAGAGGAGAGCGAGAGAGGGTTTACTGTTATGACTGCTCACCTTTTTACCCTGGCTGCAGAATTAATTTCAGCATTTGAATGGTAACGCTGGTGTTTGGCTGAAAGATACTGCCAGTGCAATGATCCTCAATAAAGAGCCGTGAGTGCTTTACATGGGAAGAGACATTTGCCATTTGCAGTGGGAGGCCCATTGGTTCACTTGCTGAGGGCTTAGAAGGAAAAAACCCAGTGTGGCTTTCAGAGGAAGCTGATAGAATAGCCTCCGCACATAAAAGCGCTGTCATACTAGGGCAGAAAAAAACACTATTCTCTGTACTCAGATTATGGGTTGTTTATGCTCCATTTGGAATTCAAATGGTATTTCACACTGACAAAGAAACAAAGCTGCGGAGATAAAGGCAGCTGGTGTTAGAGTTGTCATTGTGGCAGTGATGTTGCTAATGTCTACGGCAGGTCCAGCCGTCACGGGCAGATGGCTGCTGTACAGAAAACCCAGCGTGAGCACACAGCACAGCGCCCCCTTCAGGCACAGTCCGTCATGCGGCTCATCCAGAGAAGCAGAGACGGAGAGGGAGACGTGTGCCAGGCTGAGCCAAGCTGTCGTTTTGTCATAAACAGCTTATGATTGACAGTGATATCATTTTCTCAACCATGCTGTCTCTTACCCCAACACCACCCACCACCGGCCATCCTGGCCAGCTCTGAGATGTGTGATTCTAATGCACCCAGATTGCTTTTTTAACCTTTTAACATTTTAGCTTTTTAACTGATTGTCTTGTATTGTCTGTCATTGTTCTGTCCGTTGTCTGTGAGCTACGAGATACCTCGAATTACCCCATGGGGATTAATAAAGTATCTATCTATCTATCTATGTCTGTCCATCCTCCAGTGGGTGGGAATTGACTTATTGATATGTCATTATCGATTCTGCTGATGGGTCTGATTCTTTATCGATTACCTTATTGATTTGTGATCAATTTTATGTGGAAAAAAAGTGAATGTTCTTAAGTTTTTAAGCAATTTTTAATTGCTTTAATTATTTATTTATTTTTTTTCAATTATTAGTGGCAGTCATTCGTAGTGTGTCAAATACATGGCATTCCTGGAATCTAAGCCCAGGTTGCATAGAAAGATGTTTCAGCATATTGCTCATGTTTCCACCCTTAACTTGAAATACAGACAATACAAGCAGCACTGTTTATTTATTTATTTGTGAAATGAAGCCACGCTTTGGACCATTCCTTCCTTTCCGCCATGACTTCTTCTTGCTGCATGTTTCCAGCAGCATAGAGACGCATTGTCATTGTTTTGCCATGCACAACTGTCCGAAAAACATGACGGCGTTGATGAAAGGAATTGATAAACTCAGAGGCATACGACTGCGATGGATTGGACAATTTGGAACCAGTTCTTAATCTCTCGATTCCCACATCACCACCTCTGAGATGTATGTCCATCTTCCGATCAGTGCTCACACAGCCTCATCAGGGCTCCCTGGAAAGGCCGGGAGTTCATAGCCTTGTGAAACAGAATGCCAAGATGAAACGAGGGATGAAGGGGGCACCAAAGGAGCACTATCTGGGACCAGAGTAGCCATTATTTGCCACACAAACCCTCATGATGCGAGGCCAAGGTCAGACAAGCAGGCAGGCACAGCTGGGCGCAAAGACTGAGGCATCCCAGCGGCAAATGGCCAGCCTTTGATCAGCCGTGTCATTTCTGTCACAAAGGTGACCCACACGATCAGACCATGTCGACTATAGCCAAAGCCTGCGGCCGTGGCAACGAATGATGGCTAGCATTCATACTCTATGCGTCGTAAAACTGGAGCATATCTTTATTTTGTGGCCGTGTCAGCCTCATAACATGAGATCACACTCTGAGAGAGATCTGCAGTTTTTGTGTCTTACCAAAGCCTGTTAAACTACATCTTCCCCTTTTCCATATCTTAACCTCTGCTTTACAAGGGCTCATCACAGAGACAGAAACAAACTGAGAGGAGGGGAGGGGCCCAGCACACAGAAGCATAGCAGCAGGGCCAGCCACACTGACGGTGCCCCCTACAGTAGACTGCTGAGCGTCCCATGATCCCATGTACCGCAGTCCCCTCTCCCCCCCGGTCTCCTGGTTTTTGCCTTTTCAACTATAGGAAGGCAGACTGACACTCAAGTTAATTAAGATTTTAATCCAGGGTGAGAGTGTCAGTGGAAAACCACACAACAAAGGCAAACTCAGGCCTATCAAGACGGGACTGAAAAGGAAAACAAGATTTGGATGTGCGCTCCACAACATGACAATATTCACCCTTCCTCCCAGAGGTCAGACGGAGTCAGTCACTTTGTAGAGCGATCAAGGCCTCGACATCTCGGTCCGTTTCTCCAGGCTAAGGGCTGTATGTCATCTAAGTTCTATGCCATCTACAGCTCAAATGATGAGTTCATTTCCAAACACAGAATGCATAATCAAAAGCCATGTCTGATGTTGTAAACATGAGGAAACAAATTACCCACGATGGTAGGGGAGCGACAATCCATGACTGACTAGAGGAAAAGAAGGATGAAATTGACTTGGAGACATTTGAATGCCTCGACTTCTTAAGAATTCTCTCGCAACGCGACTTCAAAACAGGACAGCTTGCGACAGTGTTTGGAGATGAAATATGAGCTTGCACAAAAGGCTGATTCATTCCTCATGTTTTTCCACTTAGTTCAGAATCAGATTTGAGGACCTTTCTCTATCAATGTGCCCCCGGGTTCAGCATAGCCAAGAGTAAGACCTTCTGGGAAATGTAGTTGGAGTGAAAATGCGAGCAAACCTTCCCACTGGCCTGATATCAGATCAGGCAGCAGGCTGCAGGAGAGGCAGGGGCCTATCCCATATTAGGAGGGTTCACCTACGTGGCAGGGTGTGTATGGTGGAATAAGTGGGACAACTCCCGGCAGGCCGTGAGAGCACTGGCCAATAAATGATAAAAGAGCAGGACTAGTCCCCACGCTGCCTTATTGAAGTTTACCTTTGTACGTTTATTCTGAATCCCAATTTGCCCTCCCTGCACTTTTTTTTAAATTCAAACCATCTCCCCTCCGGAAGTCTGGGGACCGTCTGACACATCCAGAACTGTTCTACCTGACTGGCCTTTGTCACAGGGAAGATAAAGGAAATCAATCTGAGCTGCATGATAACTACAACTATCCAGAAGCTGTTGTTGCTAGAAAAACTGTACTGGATTTCCCTGAAGACACAGAAGTATTTGTTTTTTAGGTACAAGATTAAGTTCTTAACATATCTAGTTCTTACAGTTTTCTGAATCTCTTTAGACACACAATGAGCAATTAAATGTTTTGTAAAAAATAAAAAAAAAACAGTATGTGAGCCAGGCACACATTTTCTAAATATTTGAGAAGCGAGTGGTGAGAAATTGATGCCGTAGTTTTCCCTTTGGAGGTTATTGAGCTGCTAAGTGCCACTGCACAGACCCTCTTTAATTACTGTCCATCGCCCAGTTTTCCTGTAAGTGACTTAGCTTCTTGCCTATAGTACTTTTTAATTTTGTACTGATGAGCAAAATGTTTAATTATAGTGTATGGTGTCCATGGATGAGTGTGAGCAGATGTGACGGAGTGACATTTTATGAAATCATTGTTTGTTTTGAACTCTCTGTGTAGACAAAGTGTTACCGTGCAGGATTTGAATTAAAATGAAAATCAGTGACAGGACATAGTGGGTTCTTCCACCAAGTTTCATCAAGATTGGGCCAGTGGTAACCGTAATCTTGCTGACAAACAAACAAACAAACAAACAAACAAATCGAACCAAAAACATAACCTCATCCTCCAATCTACCTTTTATCAGAGGAGGATATTTCAGTATCTCTGTTCACTCCAGTGAACTAAGCATCAACATACATGATACAACGAAGCCCTGGAAATATTTGCAGTCACATTAAATATAGAATAATTTAATGCAATGGGATGGATCTTTACATGCAACTTTTAATGATGGTTGTAACCTTCATCCATAAAAAACTAAGCCCATATACTCTGTAAATAACTTTACTTCTTTTTAACCTTAAAAGAAAATAAGAACTACAAGCTGTGTTTAAATATGCTGTTGAGCATGTGAAATAGGCTAATTCAGTGCAAGCCAGTGCAAATGTAAGTACACATTCCCTCTGCTTCATTAGCCCTGAACAGACATAAGCCTGATAATACTCTGACCCACTCGGCTGACCCCAAAAACTCTAATCATATTTGCACTGATTACCAAACATAAGCACTTTAACTTTACTCGAATATGCAAATATGACTTCATACCAGCGTCTGCAAGACAAACTCTCTGTGATGTGTTTTTTTTTTTTTTTTTTTTTTTGCTGTTCCAGCCAGCTCAATACCTTTCCACTTAATATGCTGCCAAGTTAATCAACGTTGGTTGAAATCCGAAAGATCACAGGCACTTTAGCTGCTGACGCGCCTGATGTTCCTCAAAGGCAATGGCTGATGGATCTCCTGTGTTCATTATGGAGAGAAAGAGTTCTCTTTAATCAGCCTGGGAGTCACTTATCATAAGGACGCCTCGCCACACGCACACGGAGACACACGTGCACGCAAAACACACACAGATGGACCTTCATGTAGAAAACCACACATGCAAATATGCATACATCATGATGCCTCACCACACATACAGTAGGTTATCAAGACACTTCCTCCCAGGCATACAAAGGAGGTATGATCACTGAGCATAAATGTATAGATACAGAATATGGATCACGTACTGTCAGGCATACACACTCTAACGTCTTTGAGATCCAACAATACAGAGCAGCTGAGGAAGATATATACGTGCACGTATCTTACAGGACATAATATGGACATGCTTAATTACAGCGCTGTACACACGCACACATGCACGCACACATGCACGCACGCGGCTGTACGTACAGTAAATTAGCTGCCATACCGGGTCTCATGTGACAGGCTGAGAGAATGTGATCTTGTGGCAGACCACGTTTAAGACTGAATAAATATTTGAGATTTTGTGTTCAAATGCTTGTCAGTGGGATGTAGGTAAATATATATTTGGGTCTGTACTGTGTCACTGTGTGTAACTGCGTGTCTGTTTAGGTGACTGTGCGGGTGTTTGTGGTGTGTATGTGTTTGTTTGTGTGTGTGCATGCCAATCTCTTTGGATTGTGGACAGGCATACACTGATTTAATCACTCCCCAGGCAGAGTGTGGGGGAGGCAGAGGAGGCTGTGAGGCAGATAGGAACAGACAAACGCGACAAGGCGAAAGAAGGAGAGAGCATGCTCGCCCCGCAGGCCGGCTCTGCTGCACAATAAATACAGACGTGTACACATACTACACAAAGGTACACCTACATTGGACACATACATACAAACATCTGCACTTCAACCATTCATATACTGTATGTTAATATGAACACACAAAACTAAAATGTATGTGTTCATATACATGGTTGCATGAGTTCGGTGTTTGTGCCTGGTTAATGCATGTCTTTGTGTACATGTATGTGGTTTATTACATGTAACCTTGCCTTTGTGAGTGTGATGTGTGTCTCTGTGCAGTCCGGATGCACGTACTGTATACATTTAGTCCCAGGCAGAGGTCACTAATGGAGAACAGGGTGGTAATAGGCCTGGCAGTTCAGGTTGTTCTGTAATCGCATCACGCTTAACTCAATAAGGTAAAGGTCAGTCTGCCCCTCGGTAGACGCCCTGTCCCTGCTTTGACCTGCTGAGAGACAGAAGGCATGGCACCCCAACCTCAGGACCTCGGATGGGGGCTGCATCTCGACTTACTCAGTTACAAACTCCCTTCAAAGCTTTGTCTCTGCACAAAACAATTTAAATGCAGCTTATAGATATCGTATGCAGTTTATAGAAAATGATTATATTCCAAAGAACAGCAAAGGGACAAAAGCAAACTGATGCTGGTGACTTTGCTGCTTTTTAGGAGACAGTTTTGTATTCACTCACTGTGCAAAAATCTGTTGCAGCCCTACTTTGTAATTTAGGGTACATCCACACTACCACATTTTCGTTTTAAATCAGACAACTTTTGCAACTTACACCTGGCATCCACACTACTCTGGCATTTTAGAATCCCTAAAACGGAGACATTTGTAAACGCTGCTGAACTCGTTTTAGTTTGAAAACTCTGCGGTTGCTTTTTAGTCTGAATGGGCGGAAACAGAGACCTTTGGAAACGATGATGCCGACACCCATGTCTGCTTCCTGATTGGGTCTCATCAGTCACGGCGTGTCCTTACCTGATTTGTCACGCCCCTAACAGTGACCCCTTTCTGGAAGAAAACAAACGACATCACCCTTGACTACCAGTGGTTAATTCAACATGGATAACAAATTACAGCTGTTTCTGACCTTGCTGTTGATGCTAGCAGCTGTTCTCTACATGGGCAAGAGGCAAGCTATTATTCAAGCGGTTTGTGAGTATTCCCATGTCCAGCAGTGTTATCAGCCTCACGTTGTGTTTACACCGGCACACGCGTGCCCAGTGTACGTGAATGGTCTGTGATGTGTGTTTCCAGGCGTGTTAGTGTGGACAGAGATTAGTTCTGAAACTGAGGATGGAGATCGTAAACATAGCAGGCCTAGTGTAGAAAGCCTTATGCTGTATTCTACAAGTCGTTTTCAGCGATATGACGCCACAAACTGACGCGCTACTGAAGCGTCAACCCATCTATTTCGCCGTCTCCAGTCCTCTTGTGTTATGTAGCTAAGTTAGCTAGATGCTACATTAGGTTCCTCTGTATTGCGGTGCATGATGGGATGTAATGCAGCAGTGAAATGTGAAACAAAACGGGCTTGTGTAGCTTGTGTTGCTGGCAATGTGAACACAGCATTCGATTAATAAATAAGGGTTATTATTACATTAAACTACTACTGCAGATTTCAAATTAAATTGTACAGCGAAAAATTTTGGTTTTTATTAGTCCACAGTATGTATTGCTAAGATCAGACAAACAGGTTTCTTTTTTCTCTCGTTAAAGGGGATCTTTGTCTTTTTGTAGCTACTGGATTTGTGCCTGTTTGTGTTTCCTCGGCTGAAAGATGTCGACATACTGAACAACTTGTTCTGAGAACTTTTCAATCAGAAATGCCAAGAGACTGTTTCTGTGCCTTCCTTGTTCTGTTCTCCCCCCCCTCACCCACAGCTCACCCTCTTTCTCACACACGTCATATCAACACTTTTCTCCCGCTCTGCTTTCTCTCTCTCTACTATAGATTTCATTTAGACTGTAAAACATAAAATAGACCTCCAAAACTGCTTTGAAAAATAGGAAATTCTACTAGAAGTAAGCATCCATACAACACAGATTTGGTGATAACTGTAAAATTACAAAAACACTTATATCAATGGAAATAGATTATTCTTCCTCTCTCTCTCTCAGTGAGTGGGTTGGTACCGGTGTTGACAGAATCAGACCATGTGATCAATCAGAGCACAGCGGTGACAATGAGGAACGACGGGTGAAAGATTACACACTCACACACACATAGTGGAAACCTGAGACTAACGGCAGTAATTGATTCTGAACTTTCTGTAACACACACTCCATAAAATGGCTAAAAACAGGAAGGTAACAGCAGTAAAAAACATGTCATTTTCCTCCCGAGTCATCTCCCTGAGTCGGGTGTGTGACATGGCAGGCGTGCAGGAGGGGGAAGGAGCTTAAAGAGTGACCTGGGAGTCTCCCAGTGAAATGCTTCTAATCAGCCCCGGGGGATAACATCCTCTCTGGGCTCTGGCTGAGCTGGGAGCCGGGGGCAGGCACACGGCAAGTCTGACAGGCTCCCTTTCCAGAGATCAATACCCAGACTGCTTTTAAAGTGTGACATGTTGAGAGGCAGACAAGGAATTCTACTTCTGAATTCCCAGAGAGGAGGGTTTTTTGTTTGTTTCTGTGATTTTCTGGTGAAATTGCCTGACATATAGGAGGTGTGTGAACATCAATATATGGTTATGGGTGTTGTGTTGCTTTGGATTACATCAGCCGTGTCTTCATTAGGCAGTGTGAATGGGAGGGGCTGTGCATGTTCAATATGTGCAGAAATAACGTGACTTCTGTGTCATTACTTGAGTCTTCAACCAACCAGTGTAATTCTTAAAAGCACACTCACAGAAACGTGTGTCCAATACTAAAGGTCAGTTATACAGATGTAATGCAATTTTTAAAACAACACACATGTTACTTTCCAACTGTCAAATTTCAATAACTGTATTTGATTTTTTTTAAATGACGGAGCCAGGGGAGGGTAATCTGAGAATATGATCTGAATTTCCAAGATTAAACACACATTTACAACAAAAAACTGTGAAAAATAGTGTGTGTGTGTGTGTGTGTGTGTGTGTGTGTGTGTGTGTGGGGGTTGTCAAGGAATGACATCGCTTCACTTTGCAAGGTTGGATCAACCTCATCACACCACAGACGCCGCCGCTCGCCGTGTATTATGCCTGCAGTGGATGATCTGTCGTATTGGGTCCTGCTGTACCACAAATCCCATCTGAATTGCCTCGAGATGTAACCAGCGATATCCTTGCATTTGTCCACTGTCTTTTGACTTCATAATGTCAGAGAATATCCGAGCTTTTGTCTCGTAAATTTAGCACTTTAATCTCAGAGAATTTTTTGTTCTCGCTAAACCGTTCTCGCCCTGCTACCTACCAGAAATCCATCCACTGAATCTCTTGCCTTTGAGTATGATTGTTGTTTTTGTTGAGTTTGGTCACACCTTCTGTGTCGAGTGCATTGCTTCGGTGTTTCGGACTTTGTTTCCCCACGATCACATTGAAATAGTATTGGCAGTACTTTGACATCACAGGACTGACAGCAGATCCCAAAAACCCAAACAAACAAGACCAGTCTGTCTTACAACGACGAGTGAAATAATTACAACAACAGAACAGCAGAATTTCTGCCAGCACCTCAGAGCGACCCTGTCTGCAGAGACGGTGTTATCTGCATTACATACATGTATCAACAATGACCGAAAGACTATTGAGGTACGTTATTACTGCATTATTACATCGATGATAGTCGAGCAGCAGCCTGCTCAACTCAAGTTAATGGTGACAGCAGCTCCTGCACTGTACTAGTACACAGTGGTACAAACACTGGTGACTCCTCTGCTCTTTTTTTTAAACATGGAATAATAGTTTTTATTGTTTAAGAGTAATTCTCCAGACATGCCTGCATTATCTGCTTGCTTGTTTCTGATTATTCTCTTTTTCTAATTTATGTTTTTCATGTGAAGTTTGGTCTTTCTGTAGGTGCGACATTTTTCTTTGTCTGTTCAGCTGTGGTGGTTATTGCTGCTCATACAGTACCACATATTGTAGCAGTCCGTCTTCTGTTTTTCATATAAAGCACTTGCTTCTGTAGCTGTGAACCACATTGGCTCCTGTAGAGGTTTTTACTGTTAAAGTGCTAACTGGGACTGGATGCCTGGAACAGCAAATGCAAGCGTACATGAACTCATTATACGGTATGTTTCATTGCCAGTGTATGTTTTAATTATAGTAAAAAGTGGCAGCCGTTTACATGTCTTTAATTTTAATTAATCTGCAAAAAGTGGAAACTAGGTCCAACATTCAAAATATCCTTGCAAGAGTTCAATGCTGTGGTATTAAAAAGACCATAGAATATAATGATCAGTGGTGGAAAAACTCAGATATTGTACTCAAGTAAAGTATTATCAGCTTAAAGTGGCAAAAGTAAAAGTACTCGTTCCACAGACAATTGGCCCCTGTGAGTGACTAATATATTATATTATTAGATTGTTAATATGGATGCAAAATTGGGTGTAGTAGCGTTTTACTGTTGTAGCTGTTGGAGGTGGTGCTGGTTTTAAAGTTTAAAGTTTAGTCAGGCCAGGCCCCCTCATCAGGTCACAAGGTAAATATGGGGGTCATGAGATGATTAGTGGAAAAAAAGAAAAAACTAAATTCATATTAACTTTTTAAAATTATTTTTGACTTTTGTCATCTTTAAATGAAATCCTTTGAAACATTTTAGATCTTTCTTTGGTGGAACTGCTAACAACTCATCTGAAACATCTGAAACATGACACTTGTTGTCTTTTTATGTAAAATCTTTATGTAAAAACTAACTGTGGCTGCAGCTACATGTAGTAGAAAAGTACTATTTCCCTCTGAAATGTAGCAAAGTAGAAGTACAAAGTAGCTTAAAATGGACATACTCAAGTAAGACAATTTAAGTACATATTTGACTAAATGTACTTTCCACCACTGGGGGTGATGTGATTTATCAGCCCCCCCCCAAAAAAAAAAAAAACCTTTTCAGATAATTTCCTGCGGATGTTTCAACATTCTGACACTCATTTGTTGTCTTATGTGGCAAACAAACAGCACCCATCTGGCTCCCCAGTAGGCAAACTGTAAAAAAAAGTCTTTGCCAATACTACCTGATCCAGGTCCGCTCGTTCCTCTGCATAACTATCTCTGCCATCCATCCCATCTGACATCTGGCAGCGGCTGACTGGGCACAGCTCAGCCCAGCTCGGCTCCATAGCTTTAGGGGAGGTCAGCGACTGGGGGCTGAGCACTGGGGCCGTCAGGGAGGTTGTTCTGCATACTGAGCAGCCTGATTAGGCAGAGGAGCACAGAGGGGCTCCAGCCGAGAGGGCCGGTGGGGAGACAGGCGTGACGGCACACAGCCCAACAGCTTCCTGCCACCACTGACCAGGTAACCGATGACAACTCACAGACCATCTTTCACAGGAGATGAATCAGTGAAAACTTTCCCTCTACTTTGGTTTTTGGGTACCACCACTCTCATCAAAGTTCCCATATTGTAAAAAGTAAGATTTCCATGTGTTTTTTTTTGTTATCATAAAGCAGGTTTGGGTGCTATACAAATACTGTGATGCCGAAGAAATGCACACAGCTCGTTTTCAGAAAGTGTGCCTTTAAATGAGCCATGAGGACTTCTGTAAGGTTGTGATGTCACAGCTATACTATATCAGGGTTGCTATACTCTGTTACAGTCAAACACTGGCCAATCAGAGCCGACTGGGCTTTTTCAGGAGGGGGGCTTAAAGAGACAGGCGCTAAAACAGAGCGTTTCAGACAGAGGGTGAGTACAGGTATATTTAGACAAACAGTGTGAGAAAATAATGTGTTTTTTGAACATGAAAGCACGTAAACACCTTCTAGTAGAAACCTCAAATACAGGTATGAATTTTTGTTTTGTGAAAGACAACTTTCTAGTCTGCACCAGATCGGTCTCTATGATGATGGACAAATGCATCTGTGGTTGTTTTATCTCAACATGAGGCAAAATTACAGAGGGCGAGAAAATATCAAAGAGTTAATGCATATATTTGCATACTAATAGAGGGGCCAGCGTATTTTGCTTGTGAGCGATTTGTCTTCTAAAACAATGTCTGCTCACCACTGTCCCTATGGTAAGAGCAAATTGATAAAGATAATGAGCCCATGACAAGCTGCCTCACATGGAGCCCAGCACAGCTGACTGCCCAGAGCAATGCATCCCCTGCTCTGCCTCCACGGACACGTTGCCAGTGTGACGGATAATTTGCTTATATAATACCTCTCCATTCCACCTCGCCCTACCACTCCATCTAATTGCACCACCCCGCACCAAAAAAATCATCAGCGTCTGCATGGAACATGCCCAGGTGCATTACGGTAACTGATGAGTGTTATCACGGTAAAAAAATAAAATCCGAAGGACGTAAATCAGCCAATGATTGGGGAAATCGTTGCTGCAACACAGGCACAGGGTTTATGAAGCGTCCCTGACGTACACTGATTACTTTTGATTCTCACTGCTGTGTCTTCTTTTCCCAATGAGGTGAGCAATGGGGGGTGGGGGACTGGAGATGAGGGCTTGTATATAATGGCTGATATGAAAAATAGGTGTGCAGGGGACGACTCAGTGGGTTTCTCACATCATTCCCCATGGCTCATTGTTGTTTGCACTTTGTCAGAAGAGCCTGTCGTGCACAAGTATGCACACAAACATGCCAACACAAGCAAACACTCGTGTCTGTCGACGCACACCCAGGATGGGAAATTACCTTTTTAAAATATATCTACCAGCCACTTACAGATAAATGTTAAAATTCACCAGCCACTCAATAGTAAATCTAATATTACTAACTAATATTTTACCAGCATTTGGCTGCTGACAGGTGCTAATTTCACACACACACACACACACACACACACACACATATATATATATATATATATATATATATAATATTATTATTTATATGACTGTTTAATATCGAAGGTATATTTAGTGTATATTAAGTGTATTAGTGTAAACATTTGATTTTAGTATATATACATGTTATCCCCTTTTCTTGGCTGCTTCCTATCGAGACGTCAGGACCGCAATGGAAATAAGTCATGTGACTTTATTGCGAAACCTTGATGAATTTTAGTATTGTATGCAGATTTCGTGTTTAATTTATCAAATAAAATCAATCAATCAATCAACCTGAACACTCACACATTAGGGAGAAGAGGGAGCCCAACACTGCCAAGAGCAAGAGAAGAAGAGCAGCAGAGTGAGAGCAGGAGAGGTAGAGGGGTCAGCCATCCGCTGAGATGATAATGAAAGAATAATAATAGAGTAGAGGATGAAATTACTGAGCTTTACCCACAATATCTTCTCTCATTAGCTCCAGCACTAATGTTGCCGTTTATGCTTGTGTTCTACACCGGCTCCCCCTAATTAGGCGTGGGCTTCTAAAAATAAACAGCAAACTAAATAGTGGCGTGAAAGTACATGCAAATCTGTTGATGTACAGGAATAATGGTGGCGGGTAGAGGAGGGGTGGGGGTGGGGATTAGTGGTGCGCTGCAGACTAAAGTAATTGAGTTGGGTAGTGTTGACACCCAGGCGCAGTCAGAGTGCCCATGTTGTGGAACGTGCTGAGTGCGTGTGTGCTACAAGGCTCAGTCGGCGTTTGTTTTGTGTGGCTGGTGTCATGGTAAAGGTGTTAGCTTTGGATAAAAGGCTGGAGAGGATGCACAGATACTAATCCCTGTGTTACTTTGAAAGAGAGGAGCAGGGTGGAGTCTTCCTCCTGTGAAACAGTGAGGACAATCTGTTGCAACACCTGAGCGGGACACAGCGCTGGCAGAGCGAGGGCACAGGGCTTGGCACAGCAAGGACGAGTAACTGTCAGCCATCACTCAGATCCAAGACTAGAAAACACTGCTGAGAACAAATACTGCAGGGCTGGGTATCCTTTAAACTGATACTGATACCAATAGAGTATTTCATATTTGATATCTTTTTTTTTTATACTTCATTCGATACTTTCAAATGTTTTGGCGGTGAAATACCCTGCGCTCCACTTCACCACACCGCAGTCTGTAGGGTTGTAGCTGCAGCCAATCACATGTCACATTCAATTCAAGAAGCCTTGCTGTGATTGGCTGCGAGAAAAAACATTCAAATAGTCATTTACAAAAAGGATCAAATTCAGGTATCGCTTGACTGGAGAGTTTCGATATTACTTGGTACTGGGTTATTTTGGTCCATACCAGAATTTTTTTTTATTATAGAAGTAACAATGCTGTTTTAATTCAGGGTCACAGGGGATTTAATCTGGCTGGGTACCTAAGCATTGTCGGCATTGAGGAACTACTTCCTGCGACCGGACGGCTCCGGTCGCAGGAAGTAGTCCCTCCTCCCCGTCACTACAGGAAACAACAACAACAGCCTCCGAGTTATCAACCTATACACTGAAAATGGAAAGTTTT
>JAOVVB010005879.1:0-17045 GCA_028570985.1 Heterobranchus longifilis | reverse complement strand
CACACACACACACACACACACACACACACACACACACACACACACACACACACACACACACACACACACGCACAATAAGAACTGGAATAATGTTTAAATGTATTGTTATGATTGAAGGCTGTAAATACCTTTGAAACAAGAAGAACAATCCAGTGCTTGTGGGCCAAAGCAGGTCTTGCAGGATGCATCACATGTGTGGCATTCACTATATTTCCCTAAAATTAAAACAATAAACAGAGTAACCACATATAACATCACATTTGACAGAACACAGGCAGAGGTATCAAATCCTCTAGACCTGAGCACTTGCGCACAGAAGCTTGAAAATTGTCTGCTTTACCCACCTTCACCACTAGAGGGAAGCATAATAAACTGTAAGTGTTGCTGAGGCACAAATGATGGATGCAGCTGGTGTGTATGAAACCTGCAGCATGTTATTTGCTATTATAGGAGTCTAACATCTTTTGGACCACTGTTAAGTTAAAAGTGAAGGTTCTGATGGACATAAAAAAAGACGGCGCACTATATTTAGGAGGGCTTACTGTACTGCTGACATGAAATAAAAACATTTTTCACAATGGGGGAGCCACTGAGTGATCCATTATTGATACATAAGGTTTACATGCAATCCTTATGCCCTGTATGGCTAAAACTATGAACAGGGTATAAGGATTGCATGTGAGGCATAATCAAGCTTTTAAAAATAGTATGTGTATATGTATTACAAACATTTGATAATCAAATTTTGAACTATTTTGATAATTGATTAATTGCTAAAAGTAATTTTTCATGCAAAAAGGGCAGAAAATGCTGTTTTCAGCCTCTCAAATATGGAATTTTTAATATAATTTTAAAGGGAATATCTATATCTATATATATATATATAAACAAGACATTTGAAGACATCACCTTGGCCTTTGAGAAACTGGGATGGACATCTTTCACAATTTTCTGATATTTTATAAACCAAAGGATTAATCGAGAAAATAGTCATGAGATCGATCGATAATGAAAATATTCGCCCTACTTGTAATGCAACACATTGCTCTGATACTCACTTGTTTAGAAAAAATATTGGCTAAATGACAAGTGCTCCTGACAATGAACATCAGACTGACTGATCCACACAGGAATGTAAATAATCAAACCAATGAGGCAGAAATGTAAATGATCAGCCTGGTTACCCTGTATGGTTGATAACAATGGAGTGTTATATTCCACTGCTGTTGACAAAGACACCAAAGGGGGAGCAGTTGAAGAGCCCTGTGCTTGAGGCAGAGAAGCCCTTTGAAATAGCTCCACTAAAATGGCTCTTGAATGAAAGGTGACGCGGTACATGTGCGGCAGGGTGACAGATCGTCCTTCAACCTAGAGGTCCTTCAGCAGGGTTCAAGCCCCCGTCTCAGCGGCAAGCATCCACCATGCTAAAGTGTCCTTGAGCAAGACACTGAATCCCTCCAAATACCTGGGACACTAGACTGACCTCTGTTCTGCCCTCCCATACGAGAAAATTTATTATTTCCATCAGGGAATCCACCAGTCAAGTATCATGTTATTCAGGTCCTCAGGAAGTGCGGCGGGCGTTGATTCCAATTTGACATAGTGGCCAAACAGTGGTATTACAACTATGGTGGCTGTCACGTGATGCCATTATTTGTTTTCTTTGTCATTTTCTGTATTTTAAACTGTGCAAAAATAATAAAAACCTAAACCTAAACATTTTGAAAGTCTAGAAGAGCCGCAAGATAAAATATTTTAATCCCCATTCAAGGTAGCCAGAGCAGCAAGCCGGATGTAGCCGGCTCGGTCGGCAGATGTCTCTCGTGCGCCTGCTCTATGGCCCCATAACGCGAAAGTAGCGCTGTTCATCCACAGATTTTTCGAGGCAGCAGTTGAGCTTTTTTGGCTTCATGTGCCACTGAGCAGCTTTCATAGGAATGAACGGAGCTCCGCCTCGAACGCTGTATCCAGTTTTTATTATACGTCCATGATGTTATTCAGTATAACTCCACTGTCACCTGATACCCATGTCATGCTGTACCTTAATCACTTTGCTTTCACCTGTCTTGTCTCGGATAACTCAAAAACAATTGACTCTTGAGAACGATCACCAATGTTAACAGCCGACAATGAGGCCTTATTATGGTTGTTCCTCTTACCGTCAAAGTATTGTCCCAGTGGGCAGTTAATCAGAGGGCACTGCCCATGTAGAGGGGTGTTCCCACCAAGACACAGGTCACAGTCGGTCGATCGAGGTCCATGGCATGTCTGGCAGGAGCTGTGGCAAGACTGGCAGAGCCACCCGCTGGAGTCACTGAAGGTTTGCGGCGGGCACTGTTTAATACAATCACCTCCTGACAGGGCAGAGCAGTACAGAGTACTGTACATTATTTTATAGTACAGCATTTGTATCAACAAATAGTGGTCTTGAAAACCCTAGCAGATGCAATATAGCAGATAATATATAATTTACCATTTCACTATTTTAACCTGTATTTATCGAGGGAAGTTTCATCTCTTATGCAGGAACGCCTGATCACTATCTGTTACTGAAACATTAATTATTTCAGGAAGGCAACACAATGTTTAGAATTAGTACAATCTGTTTTTATTAAAACCAAGCAAAGTGGCTCTAATGTGGTCTCAAAAACGATCTGCTCATCTCTTCATACAATCCACAACTGATTTAATCCTGCTCTTCTGTCCAGGATCTTTCTTTCTACAAATTCCATCCAACTACCCAGGCACAAAGCAATGATCTAGATATTTTTTTAAACTGGACCTTGTGGCTGAAGAAAAGGGAATAAGCTGCGCTTCTGTGATAGATGCTGTCTGACATGTACAATCACATGCCCACGAAGTATGTACCTGTTAAAATCACATTGATAGTGTGGTTGTGTGCTAATCTTCTTTTTTTTTTTTTTTTTTTTAAAGCTACAGGCTTTACTTACACTCTCAAAGTGTGCCCATAGAGAACACAACCAAACAACACAACCCTAATTCCTTGTTTGCATAAACCATACATTTGCATATCTCATGTTACAGATTTGCTGACACGGACATGATTTGCAATCCAAATGAAGACTCAAGAGTGCCATCATTTGTCTTTAAGAAGAATGATTGATCACTCTCACATGCACAGTGATTTAAGAGTATATTAAACCCAAACTCTACTAGCACCGTGTAGGACAAAAGGGTCACCGGAATCCTTTAGTATGCTAGTCTAGTAGTAAACAGAATATACGCAGAAGAGATCATTCTTAGCTACCAGTACCATTGAGGAAGTAACCAGGCTGGCAGGCAAGGCAGCGTGTGTTACTCCTGCAGTCTGTGCATGGTGCTGGACAGGACAGACACACACCCCTGCCCCAGTCCTCATAGGTGCTCTGGGGGCAATGCCTGCGACACTGGTGTCTGAAACTGTAAAAGAAAAAGTTAATTCAAAACTAAAATCAAATACCAGTGTAATGGTAGTTTCTATGTTTACTGGAGATTCCCTGTAAGCTTACATCATTGATGGAAAACCCCTGCATGAGTTTTGCATCATTTGTTTATATCCTGTGGATACATTTCTTTGTACTTAAATCAGGTTTCTATGTTTACCTCTTTGACACTTATATGGTCTGGCTCTCCGATCTTGTCTTTGACTGTTAAATCTCCTGTCAGTCTGCAGGGGTGCTGGTCAGCAGGCAAGTTAGTGTGGACGTTGTGGACGAATACAAATACAAATTCCTCTCTCTTGTAAGAGGGCAAGGCCATTACTTATGTACCACTTGTTGTTCTAAGGACGCATAAGTTGTTAATCAGGCATCTTCTGAACAGTTTAGGAGGTCTCATCCTGTCACCCACACACCAATAAATTGAGAGGCGCTGTCTTTGGATGGCAGGATAGTGGAGGCCAGACAGTCCGATCAGAGAGCCAGGTGCATATTTGATTGTCACAAAACTGCTATATAAACCAACTGTAATTTTTGCTTTGGGAGAGCAACTGACCCGTCTGCATACAATGAGAGAGAGCGTGCTGAGGGAATAAAACTACATCTACACCATCAAAGTATTTACTGATAATCCATAACAATTAACAAACCATTTGTCTAAAACTAGGCTTGGTCTGGTTGACTAAAACTGGCCGTCACTATTATTATTATTATAAATAAAGCTTTAGTTACTTACTTACTTATTAAGAAAAGGACAGGGCTCAACAATAAGGATTACCCGGGGCAAGTAAAATGCCACGTCAAGGCTAGTAAATCTACCAACTCACTTTCCAGATCAGGCAAATGGTAAAACGTGGTAAAAATAATTAAACCGTTTTTTTTCCAGAGTTGACAATGGAAGTAGCTAAGGCATCTTACTTCCTTCTCATCTCTGTTGAGAGTTACACATGCACAGTACCGATCGGGCACTCGCCAAAAAATGGCGGCGGGTAAAGACAAAGTTTATGAGCTGAAGCACAAGCGAGCGTTTCAATTATCCTGGAAGGATAGTTTTGGAGTTTAGTTGGGCGGCATAACTCATCTATGCAGGGCCGGCCCTAGCATTTTGAATTCTAGGCGAAATCTTTTCTGTTCATAAAACGATTTGTGTAGGGGCAAGTAGTAATTGACTTTGGGCAAGTAGACGTCTGATTCACTGGCCCGACAGGGCAAGTGGAAAAAAAACATTAACGTCGAACCCTGAAAAGGAGGCTCTTTTTTCTAAAGCAAACATGCAGAACAAAGCTATTGAAATATCAAAGACCTGATGAAAACTATTGTCATTTAATGGCACTTTCAAAGCTGTACAGTGAATGAAAAATTATGTTGCTGCAGGCAGGCTTTTGCCCACATGGACAAGTCTGACTCTAGATGAACTGAAACCAGAGAAAAGACAAAACACACCACATGCAAGAGGCCATCCTGCACGGTGTCAGTCCACAGCACACCTGCAGCTGTATTGTTGACTTCAATACAGTCCTCGGCCAAAAGGTGCACTCAGTCAAACATCAGTAAGGACAGCAAACAGAGACCAAAACATAATGTAGGCTGCTTTTCTTCGAGCTTATCATGGTTCTATTCTCTTCTTAAGGCAAAAAGTTAATTGGTGTTTTATTTGTAGCCCAGAGGCATGGGGAGATTTCTGTCATTAACCTGTCCTATCAGTCCTTCGGGGCTTAAATTAGCTATTAAACATGAGACGGCTGTCCTAAAAAAAATCTGGCCTAAAGGAGATGAGATATTGAGTTGCAAAGATAACATAAAACATTAAAGCAAGTATGAGGAGTCTTGCTTTACAGACTTACTGTAACATTCGAAACTAAACTAACTAAACAACAGCAATAAGTTATTCTACAGTTGGCTGTTGCCACCTTCCTACATGAGAGAATCTGACCACTGACAGCCTAAGCTGCACTTCCTGCTGCGTTGCCTTGGATTTGGTGCTAAGATGCGGCGGTTGTTTGAGAAGGAACAGCTGGAGGCGCCACACCGCATCCATCAACTCCCTCACAATAGCAGCTGGTGCAGACCAGGCCCCGTCTCTGGCCTGGAAACAGTACCCTCCTTAAGAATCTGCGGGATGTTTAAGAATCCCTCTGTGCAAATATTAGACTATCCATTCCAGGAGAACACATCAGCATTTCCAAAGCAACTTTTGTTTAGGGCTTTTACTCCTTGAATTAGTTAGGAAAAGGTA
Source organism: Heterobranchus longifilis (assembly GCA_028570985.1). Taxonomy (NCBI): domain Eukaryota; kingdom Metazoa; phylum Chordata; class Actinopteri; order Siluriformes; family Clariidae; genus Heterobranchus; species Heterobranchus longifilis. The sequence goes on along the minus strand of JAOVVB010005879.1, from coordinate 11,372 downwards.
AAAATATGTTGTGGTAGTCCCTAAAGTTATTAAAGTAAATAAACCATGAAAACCATATTGAGAATGAATCACAGCAATTTCTTGGTTTAGCTGCACTTAGTCCCATAGAGAGGAAGATAAATGTCAATAAATACCAAGCATCCATCATGCTGCGACTCTTTTCAATAGGCAGTGTTTTATGGGAGAATAACATTGGCTCCACAGATTCACATTTATGCCAAAGCTGTCTGACTTAAACATTTTTCATTACTATCAGCAAAACCTCAGTAGTGGAATTTCTTTATGTGCTGGAAGCTGTCACAATCTACCACAGTGAGGTTCTTCCTGCAGTTCATGATCGCCCCATGCTCTATTGGGTTTCTTTTATTGGTCTTTGCCTCACATGGTAGATGTAATAAGTACTGCAGCCACAGAAATGACTGAGACGACCTGTTGTTTTAAATCTCTAAAGCCATTACTGTTAAAGGTCGACTCCATTATTTATTTATTTTTAGGTTTTTATATCATTCTGTAGCTTCCCAGTAGTGTTCCTTATGAATTCAAATCCAAACATTCACATTTTAGTCGAATGGTTAGAGTCAAAATGCTGTTTTTCACAAGCCCTTCTAAAACTTTTCCCACGTGATCTGATGTAGGTTTCTGCATGATTACGTGCTACATATAAGCATACAGGAGTAACGATACCGGCACGGAAGCAATGTACTGCTGTATATGGTTCAGATCCGAAAGTCAAACAATAACACATACTAACGAACTAAACCGAGCAGCAGAAGATCAGCATGAGGTAAAAATACTGTTTTTGTCAATGGAGTCTGGTGGCTTTCAACAGATCGATATGTACTGCTGAGGACGGGGCTGCAGCAAAACATATTTTAGCCACCTAAAAAAAATCAATACCAGTTTAAGTGTACAGTATATTTAAAATATCTTCATCGCTTTACCTTGCTGTCAAACAGCCCTTTCTGACGAGGAACTGAAGCATTTATATCAAGCCACAAAAACAGTAATTTTACCTCGGAGTTGCTGGTCTGCTGCCACGATCGCTTGTGTTATTGTGTGACTTTCGGATCCGAACTAACGTGGCGTCCACAGCAATACACTGCTCAGCTTAGCTCCAAACATTCGTATTATTCATAAAATTATTGATTATCTTACAGTGGGAACCTCTATGGCTAAATCACTGCTTTTTGCTAAGTCATTTAAAGTAAAAGTTACACAAGTAGATTCACAGAAGAAGACCGAGTATCTATATGAACTTATGCAACAGCAGTAAGAGGAGGTGAGTGCAGTGAAGCGGTGGATTTTCCTTCAACCCTCCTCCGCTGTGATACACACGAGCAGTCAGCGGAGTCAAGATGGTGCAGCCTATATAATCACACACATCTGATACTGGCTTTGCTTTCCACTTATACTTGCTCTCTTTTTCTCTCTCTTCTCCTCTCCGTCACACACATAACATAAAAACACACTCTGTTAAGTATCTTTGTGAAGCAGACCACTCTTCTGTGCTCAAACCAAGGCTCAGGTAACAGCGTATGACTCGGAATGGAAGGTAACCTGATTCACACACAATACCAGGAGGCCTAAACTCGGGGGAGAAGTACACAATTGGAGGTCTGTTCTACCTCTGTAACCTACACAGTGTGTCCAAGTGATAATCTGGTGTAAACAGGTATACAGGTGAAAGGTATGGTATATCAACCCACATACTGTATATTGATTTACCCAACTCTTTATGTATCATGGCAAAGGCAATGCAAATAAAAACAATTCCAAGGTCATTTTGAGGTCAACTATGTCTTGGCAGCATATTTAATGTCCATAATTTAACCACTGAAAGAATGTATGAATAAATCATGGCAACATGCAACATTATGTCAATTTATGTCAATATAAAATCATTTTACTGTATTAAATAGTGCTGACATGATCAGATGATCAACAAAAAATTAATCAGCAACCATTTTGATAATAGATTCATAATTGTATGTCATTTTTTTAAGCAAAAATGCCAATGCAATTTATCTGCTTCCTGCTTCTGAAATCTGAATATTTGCTGGTTTTCTTAGTCTTCCATGTTTGTAAATTTTAATATATTTGGATTTTGGACTGAGGGTCAGACAAAAAAAGCAATTTAAATATGTCAAATTGGGCCCTGGGACACTGCAGTGGTCATATTGTTTGCCATATTTTTTAAACTAATTTTTGGACATTTTATAATTCAAATGATTTGTCAATCAATCGAGAAAATGTCAGATTAATCAAAAATAATCCTTAGTGGCAGCCTTAATATTAAATGTTAGCTATCTAAAGTAATACCTGAGAATGCATTAGATTTTATAGCAGAACATATGGGAGGGAAGAAAAGACCACTTATTAAAAGATAATTATAGAATGAGAAAAAAAACTCACAGAAAGTAGCCTTCCACACAGCTGTTGCAGATCTCAGGGTCCTCTGTGTAAAAATTACAAAATGTGATTTATTAGAATTCATAGGGAGAAGCAAACTGCACCATTATAACCAGGGCTTTAAAATACATCACCTAGCCTCCATGCATTCGGGAGGGAACTGTATGGTGCTGTAGCGTGATACAGCATGCATGTGTGACTTACCTGTGGAACACGTTTTGCAGCCCATCTCACAGTCAATGCACTCTCCTGTATCAGGGTCCTGCACCTGCCCTGAAACACAAGACACGCAGCATAATGAGACTGAATGTCTTTCTCTTACACTGCAGCTCAACTCAGAAACTCTGCTTTACATTTACCTATGTCACAGGATGCCGTTTGGCAGACCCCATTCTGGAGTTTGTAGTGTTCCCGACATTTGGCACATATGTTGCCATCTGTGCAGAGTTCACAATTGGCTATACAGGGCAGACAGGCATAATGACCTCTGTCAGGATAGAGTCCCCGGGGGCAGTGTGTCCGACAGCGACCTTGGTGGAGGAAACGTTCCTGTCCATCTTCATCTGAGGAGGAGGAGGACACAGGGGACTTGTTAACATAAAGCCTACTCTATTTTCTCCTCTGATGAAGATGCCATTAGCCATACGGAACTCCTGCCAGGAGACACCTTTTCCAAAAATCTGGATTCTTCTCAAAGTGAAAATCAATGACCATCTCCTAATAAATACAGAGGTAGAGCCGAATGGGCCAGACAATTACATGGGATGAGGGAAAGATGAAAGGACATGCTGCCAACTGGGTGAAAGTTCAGTGCCTTCAGCAGATTACAGCATTAACGCATCAAAACTGTTTGATTGAAAAGGAGCGAGATGTCATGTGGCTTAACGAGTGAATCAGTGGCAATTATGGGGAAAATGAGTATTCATATATTTCATTACACATGCATATTTAATAAAAACCTAAAATAGTGGCTGAACAAATGGATGTCAAAGCCACAAACAACAATCCCTCTTGTTGTCTGTAAGCCTGCAAATAACATCTCACAGTCTGAGTAGAGATGGGACAATAATCGATTCTATTGTGGATCGCAATAAAAAAAAATCACTCACAATAAGTTGATCGTGGTGAAGTTCCATTATTGGGATAATTGTGAATATCCTCACAAATTGACTGCAGTTTAGGACAGTGTCCTATCTGTGATGCAATAAAGATATTTGTTCATAATGTGTCGGAAAAAGTAGTGTTTCAAGAAAAAAACACAAAAAACAGCAATATATAACGTAAAGTGATGCCACTGTGTTTTAGCACTGTTTTAAGAGTTTCAAGCATATTCTGTTGATTATTGGGATAATAGCATGGATCGCAATTATTTTGGCCAGGATAATCGTGACATGAAATTCTCATATCGTCCCATGCCTAAGTCTGAGATCACCTCATGGCTGATGATGCTCCAACTAATGTAAACAAGGGCAATCAGAAGCAGAGGAGAGATCAGAGCTTTGGGCAGAGACAATGATTAATACTCTGCCACCTGCCACTAGTCTAGCTGTGGCACCTGAGGCATCTCTGGAAGCAGCTGAGTTACAGCATTGTCTCATCTGCTCAGTGCTGCACCGAAGATGTGTGAGATAGGCAGGAGAGGGGCCACAAGCTGCTGCTGCTGCTGCCTTTCTAACCCTTCTAACTCAACCTCAGCATGCACGGAAACATGCAACTTCTATATGACAACAAACCACAGAGCATGAGGAAAGAGGTAGAGACTTTTGGCTTTTGATGTTGGTTCACAAAGAACATCACACAAATATACACTGGGATCAAATGCAAACTACTGTAAAGTCTACAACAAAATATATCATAATATCATAACAGCAATGTACATTTTAATACAGGTAGTAAAAACTGAAATGCATTATTGTGGCAATGCCATAATGCATATATTAAAAGAAAGGGGTGTGTGTGAAGTTAGGAGAAAGAGAGACTTGCAGGTTTGGCAGGTTAACCCCAGTGAACTGCAACAGTAATACTTCTAGCCCAAGGGGATATTTTTTTCTTTCCCTCTGATTAACAAAGGCCCCATTCTGACATGATCAGATTACACTGTGAACGCTCGGGAGAAAAATGATCACACCTTCATTTCTTACCTATTTCAAAAGTGCCCCAGTGACAGAAAAATCAACAAGTTCTACAGACAATCTCTGACTGTTTAACAAGGGTAAATGGTGAACCAGAGCTGAATGCCCCTCCTCTAATTCAAAAGCCTTTCAACAACTTTGCTTTGGTAACCATTAAATAGTGCTGCTTTGAAGGAAAAAAAAACTCCACCTCCCTTTCAGCTGGATTAATGAGTCTGTGACATGGTTTTGTTTTTAATCAGGCATCTGTGGAGCCAGAAAAAAACAGAGGAATTGTATGGCCAATGGCAAGCAATTTACTGATCATATTTGCACAGCTCATGCAGAAATTATGAAACATGCAGGCATGTGAAATGTGTCATATGATGGCAAGGATATTGTCTAACTTCGATGACGCCTTTGTTTAGCCAGTGGTGACTTATTTGTTGTCCTTGCATAACTAGTACTTTTTAAACCCCTTGGGGTAAATCAAGTGCATGGTATCATGAGGAAAATCAAAGATTTAATACACAATTTGCCTTTTTCCCTTGGAAAAGCCATCCATGATGTTATGCTGCGTTAAAGGGTACGTGAACAGGACATTTTACTCACCAACTCCACAGGTAGTGCATTCAAACAGCTCATGCCCGTCGCACTCAGAGCAGGTGGGATGGCAGAGGACACACTGGTTCTTCAGCATGAACTGTCCGCTCGGACAGAGCGATGAGGGTTTACATCCAATAAATCCCACACAGTAGAGAAAGATCAGCGACGCGGTGACGGACCACATGGCCGTTCCCGAGGACTTTCACTGGAAGTGAGGAAAAAACAACAACAATCCGTCAGTAGTGTCTCCAAAGACGCAGTGTGTCCGTGCAGCAGCCAGCAGGTACGCTGGCAGATCGATATATGGGGCTCTGTGACAGCAGCCCAGAAATAACTTGCAGGACCAGTTCGCTCAAGTGAAGCACTGGACAATGAGCGTGGACTGCGGTCAGCATTTACAAAATCATCCTAAGAAAAAAAGAGAGAGCAACCCAGCTTCTGTGTCACAATACATAGATAGGCTACACAGACTATTTACAGTGAATAGCACCATATAATTTCCCCCAAAACACATAATGGAATTGCCTGTCTGTCTGTTAGTACCCTAAAGCTTTCGGTGCCTGTGTTTAGCCTTGTGATTAAAAACAGGTAACGTTAAGGTTAAGTTCCGGTTCTGTGACCTGACAAACAAAAAAAAAAAAAAAAACTAATACACCTGCCACTACAAATAGCTGTTAGGTAATAAAATGTCCAGGCTATAACCAGGGTAACGTTATATATGGCAGCACAAGATTAAAAGTTTAAAACCGGAATATTTAAAATGCATAAGCCACCGCCGGTGTGCCACAGTTCACGTTAGGAAAAAAAACACTGTTCACGTTAGATTTAGCTAAAGGTAGGTAACGTTAGCTAGCTCAGCTAAAATGCATAAACAGGAACACTAAACACTTCTAGTGGTTTAGAGATCAAATGTGTGCTTTTTAGGCTAAAGGGATAATCTCAAAGGAAAGAAAGACATAATTCATAATTCATAGGAGACTTTAGTTGTTTTATAGGGAACTTTCGGGCTATATTGCTTGTCGGAAGAATAATGTTAGCCTAATTGTTGTTAGCTTAAATTATGTTACCGTTTCTACAGTCTAAACGGGAATTACACTTCCGAGTGGTTTATCTTATTAAGATGTTTGTTTTTAGGCTAAATGCCATCTCAAGAGAAATAAGAAAACACCATTTATTTGCGACTATTTGTTTTATAGGCGACTTTTTTACGGACTATATTGTTTGTCGGAAGAATGTGTAACGTTAGCATTATTAATGTCGCGTAGCCAGATGTATCTCCACAGCACAGTGTCGATTGACGTTAGCCTAGTTGCTGTTAGCTTAAATTGTATTAGTTTCAACAGTCTAAATTTGAGTTATGCTACATTTCTTGTGGTTTATTAAGTTGTAGGCTAAAGGCCATCTCAAAAGAAAGAAGAAACACAATTCATTGGCGACTTAGTTGTTTTACAGGCAACTTTTTTACGGACTATATTGCTTGTTGGAAAAATCATGTGTAACGTTAGCTTACTTGCTGTTAGCTTAAATGGTATTACTGTTTCAAGTCTAAATGGGAGTTATACTTCTTGTGGTTTACAGATTAAGTTGTTTTTTAGGCTAAAGGAGTAGTATCAAAAGGAAGGAAAAACACAGTTCATACATATGCGACTTTTGCTTGTTTTTAGGCCACTTTTTTACAGACTATATTACTTGTCGGAAGAATAATGTGTCATTGCTATTAGCTTAATTTGTGTTACAGTTTCAGCAGTCTTACCGTCCATTGTAGTTTAGAACTCAATGATACATTGAACACGATCATTTGTTTTCTTTGCAATTTATGAATATAGCTTCTTAAACCACTGTATGCCTCAGAGTTGGGTAAAAACAAAAATCAAACTGAAGTGATTTGTTCTTGTTAAGGCACAGCGGCCTCTCGCGGCTCCTTACCGGATGTGTATCCGAGGGCACCGGCTGACGTCACGCGCCTGTCGGAGGAGGCGTGGCTTTGTTCTGCTGCAGCGGAGAAATATGACATGGGGATGAGCGAGAGAGAGGGAGAGAGTGAGACAGCCTGGTAGGAATTAACGGTTCGTCAGAGGTCTGGACTGGAAAACCTTAGGATGGGGAGTAATGACTAAAAACAGAACGGTAAGAGACAGACCTGTTTTTATTTCATCTTCCACATGCAGCGCGACGGGCCGATTCATGGCTCATTTGATAGTGAACACAATAGGCTACCACTGCAGACAGGTGCACCTGCCTTTATGCGAGTACGTGCTTCGATGCATTCAACTTCAGGTTCCGTGCGAATACCTTTTTTATTTTAGGTCGAAGGCAAATGCATCGAGGCCACAAATCTCATCGACGGTTTGGGATGAGACGTTAGCCGGAGTCTGAGAGTTAAATGCTGTAAACATGGATGTGGTCTTCAATCTGTATGCTTAGTCACAGACCTTTGTGATGTAGGAACATACAGTAGCAATGTAGCATATATATATATATATATATATATATATATATATGAGATATATATATGTATTTTGTGATGGTGGCTTATCCTAAAACAAATAGTCCATTAGCTTATTGAGCCTATGGTTCTTTTTGCAGACATAGAATATTAATCATCACAGTGTATTTTGAGCCAGATGGCTTAACATGTAGATTGTGATGAAATACATAACAGCTATATGTTTCATAGTAAATCACAGCAGTTTCACTCTTGGCTATCTGTTCATCTTAAAAATAATAATAAATAAATAAATAGAAACCCTTAGAATAACTGCAAATACCACTCTGACTGCCTGGTTTAATGCTGGTGCCCATATAGGTTTATTTTATTGTTGGCCTGGTTCACAATATCTACCATACGCCTGCATGTAAAGAGGTGAGGCCACTTAATTCATCGCTATGGTATTTTTAAAACCGTATTCATGTCCCCTGACAAATACTTACATAATAATACCTTTAATCTACCACTAATATCAGATTATATTTGAGCTGGGTACAACACTAGTGAAATTAACTCTGCCACGGTTTCCTCCTGGTCATTTGGAATATGGACATTTGCATCAAATCAACTTGTTTGCTCTGTTTACCATTACAACTTATCCTGCAACCTATTAACCCTGTCCGAATGCTTCACTTGGACACGCGAGACAGGCAGCTGACAGTAGTCAAGTCTAATTTGGAGACAGCTTGAATAGACGGGGCAGAGATACAAAGCAGGGCCCGTAGTAGCTGCCAGGCCAAGCCAAGCCAGGCCATGCCAGCTCCACAGAGGGCTTCGGTGCAGCAGGGCACTGGGGAGAGGGCGCTTGGCACCTGATCAGTTACCACAGTGAATTCTGTTCCTGTCACTGGCATTTAGCTACAGAAAAGCAGAGCAGAGATGACGGTTGTTGTTGAACCCAGTTGGGCTTTCATGTCACTGTGGCAGCAGGGCCGCTTTATCAAAGTGCTTCTCCACTGATACAAAATGACATTCCTTTGCAAACATCTGTGCCAGTTGCCCACTACCTACTTCAAAAACCTAAGACAAAAACACTCATAAGCTATTATGTAAGAAAACACTGGTGGCTGTCCTCGATTAAACAAATTCTTAGTCAACTAACACTCCAATACCATTTTGTTGATTTGATTTAATCAACAGATCTGTAAAACTGAGTTTCTCCACAAAGAATCATGCAAAAGCACAACTTTAAATTTAAATCTTGTGTTTACCAGTGATGTGCGCATAAGTTTCATGAAACTAAGTCATTCAGCATGAAAAAAGCATAAAAATGACTAGACCTACTAAAGAAATCTTAGTCGACTAAGACCAAAACGACAGCCCTAGTTGCATTAATAGAATAACACTTCAAGTTTATATTTGTATGTATTTTGCACCAGAGGACCCATTATGTTTTTCCACCGGTATCATTAGGCAGGAATCTAAAAGAACGATCACAATCAATCATCTTGTGGACCCTGGAAAGCACCTGCAAAGGGGGCTTAAATCTCCTGTTTCCTTTGAAAAGAATCCCATGTCTCCATGCCTGATTCCCCCAAAGTTTAGTCCTTCAGATGACATGAAATGAGTCAAGTGCCCATGGTAATCATGGCCCAATCACTGCACGGCTTTGAAGTGGGCCCTGTTCTTCAGACATCTCTACAGGTGGGGTAGCTGTTAAGTGTTCTGTCTGCAGGCAGAGGGAGGTCAGCTAGAGGCCATGGAGGCGGGCACAGGGGCTCCTCTCACACATCAAAATTGGGGAGGGTGGGCCTTTTCCGGAGTCACTGCACTGTGGTCATATGTGAGTTTGTACACTGGCCTTGATGGTGGACTGATACTTTTGTGAAAAAGAATTCTCCAACCCATTCTTAAATGTGGCAGCATACCTCAAATTAAGTTGTAGGCCTTGTGCTATAAAGCTGTAATAAAATCCTTACACCAGTATTCCCTTCCGGCTTGAACCACAGAAGTGTTGTAATAAGTTTACTGCAGAAACCATTTAAGCATGATTTATGATGTTTTTTTATAGTGAATCTAGATTTGACAGTGTTTGTGAGGTGAGAGCTTGTGTTTCACATTTGTTTGTTTTTATGTCTGAATTGATGAAGAGGTACATAGGGGATCATATGGCTTGTAACCAATAGTCTGAGGGGACCTATAGGTTTCTGAAAGGATGTTTGGATGCCTGGACTTTAGCCTGTTGTCATCTTTGTAAGTTACTGGAGCCAGAAAATCCTAATTTGAGCCACAATGAGGAATTTTAGATGGGGCATAGTCCTCTTTCACCCTTAACGTTGTCCTAATGAACACATATTTTTTATCAAGTGACTCATGAAAGAAAGTGAAATTAGGCACAATACTCCTTGAATAAAATATATTTCAGGATAGACTTTGGGGGGCTTTCCCATCAATCACTGAATACATAGTATCTTATGGTCATTAAAGGAAGTATGTTGGCTTCAGAATTTAATCATAATAGCTGCTTTTTGATATCTAAAAGTAGGAATGAACTTCTCAGAGCACACTCTAGTCCTTTTTTTAATACCCAGAGGTAAAGAGGTAGCACGCACACAGACACACACACACACACACACACACACAGATCTTCAGGACAAAGTTGTCTGCTCTCAATTTATTCTGGCATGTCAAAAAAACACATGCTAACGTTTCTGCCTGTGGCCTTCATCAGAGCATTTGTCGTGTGTGTGCTACTTCTTTACCTCTGGGTATATTCAGCATTGAAACTACATGAACTTTGGTTTAGCAAAAGTTGTTTTTTTCACCTTGTGGGTCTGTGTGTGTGTTATCATGGCAAAATGTGGTCCTGGAGACATGTACTGTAGCAGGAACTATACCACAGAGATTATGTATTATTTATTTGTTTATTTAACAGGGACAATGGACAGTCATTGACTGTCCCAGAGTTAGCTAGATAGCTAAATTTAATCAGCAGTCCCTGGGCAGGTAAATCCAGATGTTTTTGAGTACTTTGCCAGGTGTTTATCTGTCTGTTGGTCTGTGGACAGATTTTGTCACCACAATAGCATAACAACTGTGCAAGATGCAGTCACGAAACTTTACAGGTGTGTAGTTGAGGTCAACTTGAAGGCCAAGTTCGAAGATGGGTGTGGTCCAAGCAAGGGTGCCGGAAGTAGGGGGGTAGCAAGTAAGGAATTGGCCATTGCCACCCCACTTTACGCCCCTGGCCCAATTTGGCATCCCAGCGGTTGTACTGTGATCCCATTGCAAGACATTCTGTAGTTATAATATTTATCCCGATGTACGGCCCCTGAAGACACCAGAGCATGTGTGATTATGGCTATTATTATGGTGTAACAGATTGTGACTGTTGAAGTTACAGTTAACCCTTGTTGTTTTTGTTATACTGACTTTGAAAGATTTTGATATTTTGGTTTTCTGTTTTTCCTGTGCTGTGTTTTTGCTTTGCCCATACTCACCTGCTCCTTATCAACCTCGTTAGTCCTTCAGCTCCCAGATTATTTCTCCTGCCAATCAGCTCCCTGCATGTTTTCATGTCTAGTCAATTAATTCCCCTCACCTGAGCTTCCCTGCCCATCTCTCCAGCTGCACTTCATCCCCTCATCAGTTCAGTTCATATTTAAGCCATGAGCTGCTTCTCAAAGTCACGTCTTTGTTGGATCCTTGGTTTTGTTATGTCGAGTCCAGTTTTGCCTAGGGATGGGTATTGAGAACCGGTTCCGAGTTGGAACTGGTTCCGAATTTCCAAGAACCGTGGAATCGTTAAGAGACATGCA
>JAOVVB010005870.1:0-17046 GCA_028570985.1 Heterobranchus longifilis | reverse complement strand
ATAACATAATGAATTTTATGATGAAGGCCTAATATGAGCTTCCCCTGTTTCAAAAGCTAGCAGCCGCCACTGGTCAGGACTGTATGCGGAGAAGGTCCCGGTTTGACTTGAACGCCTCTCATACATATAGTATGGCATGATGAGTAATGTGAAGTAGTTGCTTAATGTGAAGGAGCACAGAAATAGGCAATTCAAGAATAAAAGATGGAGAAAAGGTGATCCTTGTCCCCTTGTCTTAACATTTCCGTCAGAGTATTTTAGATCAATTTTTAGCAAATCCTTATAAGTACTTGGTCACTGTGTACAAGCTTGTTATGGGAAGTTCAGCCATTCAGCACACAGAATGAACTGTTTATGTCTCCTTGGTTTGCTCTTCCCATGCTCTGGTGGTGATGACAGCTCTGAGGGCTTTAATTACCACATTATCGGGTCACAAAGACGGTGTGAGGAGCCGAGCTGCTAATGAAGGAGGTCGACTCGTCAAAGCGACACAGGAGAAGAGCAGAGGTGTGAGGGTTCACTTAGGCTCTGACCATTGACCTGCTTGTCAAATGCAGTGATGTTTCAAAATGATTGCACACCCACACATACAGTACACACACACACACACACACACACAGTGGTGGGTCTGAATTATTGGAGTTCCTGAGTAGACTATTCTTATATTCTCAACTTAGAATGTTTACAGGACACATTGCTTTACATTCATCTTATTTGAGGATTGAATTAATACAAATATAAACATATTTAATATGTGCAAAAGTCTTTAACCAGCTCTAATTTTTGTCATATTTTGCTTCCAAAGACCAGAATTTCTTATATTTTAATGTAGTCTTGAGGAAGAGTTCTCCAAGCTTCCTGAAGGACTTTTTTTTTTTTTGTCACTTTTTCGGTCCAGTCCCTGTACCTGAGCAGTTTCAGAGAAATGTTTTTGTTTGTTAAGCCACACAGTGACCTAAGACCTTATTCAAGCATTAAAAATCATCTAACTTAAGGCATGAACCAGTGAGAAACAGGTGCAGATGATGAACAAATGAGAGGGGAAATGAGGTCGCTGCTGAGGTTGATACATAAACAACCAGTTTTTAAATTGTATCTTTAGGCACTTTGCAGCCTGTCGCAGTAAAACATTTGTTCCCAATTCTTTCATTTATTGTACATAATTTTATTAAATGTATTCATTAATAATTATTATTAATAATAAATAATTGTAAATTATAATAAGAAATTATGGGTGGATCTAGACTTTTGCTCAGGACTGTATATTATCTCATTAATAAATAGAATAACTTGTTGCATTACTAGGTTGTGATGTACACATTGTAACCCACCTTGGTTAAGGTTCTTGGTATTTGTCTGAGGTTTGCTCATGGTTTAAGCACTGTGTGGTAGCTATACTAGACTTTTGCTTTTTTTGGTGAGTCTTATTCCTCGACATGGGCCCAAGGCTAAGTTAGGACATCATACCACTACACTGATGCAAACATCATTTACTTGACAGAAAAAGTCCAGAGTCCTTATTCACAGTAATGTACAGAAATGTTTTGTAGTCTCCATCAAAACATGTTACCATGCTAGTACAAACACACTACGTGTATGGTCAAAAGAATTCAAACACCTGTTCTTCAAACATATTTAAGCTTATTGGCCATCCTATCCCAAAACCATGTGTATTAATACAGAGTAATTTTTTGGTGAAAAAAAAAAAAAGTCCTTCAGGAAGCCTGGGGAACTATTCCTCAGGATTACATTAAAACTACATGAAAGTCTGGCTCTTTGAAAGTAAAATATGAAGGAACTGGAGCTGGTTTGAAACTTTTTCACACATTGAATCTAAAAAAAATGTCTTCTGCAAAAGTTGAGCATCTAAAAATAGTCTCTACTCAGGAACTCCAGCTAAGCAACATTCTCACGTCACTGACTGTACTGCAGAAACGGGGATTCGAGTTAGGGACTCGGACATGAACATATGAGTCACACAATGACTAATTTCTGACACAACTCGGGATCTAGATTGAAGAAAATTTCGCTCTCACTCATTCGCTCTTACCGCTTATCATCAATATGGCACAGAGACTCATCAGCTGTCATCTGCCCACTTTGGATGGCATATCCAGCCTTCGCTGCCTCCGTAGAGGCAAAATGAGTCGGGAAGGCTGCTCATATCCGGGTCACCACCTGTTTAACTAAAAATAGTTTTTTTGCCAAGGCAATAATCATACTCGACTCTAAGAACCACTAAACGGCTCTCAGTGCACTGTGCTGTCTAGGCAACTAGTGCAATTGTTATGGAACCTCTATAGTTATTATGATCAGAGCAAAACTATATACCCTCCATCTATCCATTGATCCAGGAACCTCTGTAGGGCCTGTAGAGGCCCGTAGTGACCATTGTTTTTATTCCCATTTTGCGACCATGCTATGACCTCCGGTCAACATTCCCATGTGCATTTACACACTACGGGCAACTTTGGAACACCAATTCACCTAATCTGCATGTCTTTGGACTGTGGGAGGAAACCAGAGCTCCCAGAGGAAACCCACCAAGTGTGGGGAGAACATGCAAACTCCATGCACACAGACCCAAGGCGGGAATCGAACCTAGTGCAAGACAGTTATCATTCTTGCTACCTTGTTATTTCTGAAGTTGCACTAATTTCGTTGTACACTGTATAATGATAATAAAGCCTTCTTCTTCTTCTTCTACATTACCATTTACAGGGTCTTGGGAAGCCAGGAGCCAATCCATCATAGAGCACACAAGCATACACACTCTCTAACCCAAACACTACGGGCAATTTGGAAATGCCACTCAGCATGTCTTTGCCTGTGGGAGAAAACCAGAGTACATCGAGGAAACCCACCAGGCACAAGGAGAACATGCAAACTCCATGTACACAGACCTGAGGCAGGAATCGACCTCTCAGAACCCTGGAGGTGCGAGACCACAGTGCTAACCACTACACCACCGTTCCCCCTCTAAAATTTCAACCTTAGTTCAAATATAAATAGAAAAGGAATCAAGTTCTTCCAACCTAAAACCGGTAACATATTGGTCTTTATTGTTTCTTTTTTTCTAAATGACACTATGCAATTCTACTTGCTAATCAATGCACCAGAATGTTAGCCCTCACTTTGTTTTTTGATTTGTACTAGCTGAACCTGAGTCTCAACGTTCTATGTGGGACTAATAATAATAATAATAATAATAATAATAATAATAACAACAAAAACTCCTTGTGTTGCAAGGCTCCTGTGTTCACAATCTTTAAGCGTGTGTATCTTGTGTGCAGGTTGTCCTGTAGTGTGTGTGCCTGTGTGTACGTAGGGGTGATTGGGGAAGCCCAGGCCTGTGCGCCGTGCTCTACAGCTGTGCTGTTTTTACCAATTACCTCACCCAGATGCCCATATGCCACCACACTAGTCTGCACAGGTGGCTCTTCAGACAGAACGTGAGGTATGTGGAGAAAATGACAACGGACACCGTTTATACACACACACACAAACACACAAACACTCAGTCACACACACTTAGAGACACAAGGGAGCCGTGTGAGTGGCACGCTGTAAAATTGACTTCATTTTGATTTAATAAAAACCCAGACGAGGCAAAGGAAGACGCACTCTCGTAACATGTTCGCGGCAAACCCCCGACGGCGTACGTATAATTCGATTAAAGACGATTATAGTAAAACGATGACCTCCTGATGATGACATGTTTTTTTGAATTGATTGATTTTTTTATTTTTTTTTTTGTTCTCTCACTGAACATACATCCAGGGACACGAAACAGCTCGGGTACATGCGACGATAGCCAAGCGCCAAGCGGAATCGGCTACACAGATGGAGCCGATCAGTTATGCTAATGACAATGAAGGATGAAATTATGAATATTCAGATGGTTTTTAAAGACTATGTAAACATGTTGGCGGTTTGGATTTCATGGAAGAGGAAGCGAGATGAAGTGCGTCCTGCTTCAGGCTAAATCGCACATGGAAAAGAAGGATAGACATCAATGAAGCACCAAAAACTAAAAAAGAAAAGAAAAAAAAACAAAACAAAGATGTCATATGACCTGCAGGTAGTTTACTATACTATTTATGAATATGTTAATATTCGCATTGGTTCTAGTTTACGTGTCTCTTGTTTTGTCATCTAAAATAGTTACTAGTATTTTAGGCATTATTTCTGTAGCATGCCTGAATCTCTCTCTCTCTCTCTCTCTCTCTCTCTCTACTAAACAGCAATTGGCTTCTTGTCTTTCTTAAAAAATATTTCTAATGTATTCAATGCACAGCTTTATTTTTGTAAATATTTAAATAGCTTTTAAATACACTGGACCTAATAAAGGCACATGCATCAAAGGCATCCTGTACTTAAATAAATAAAGATTATGATTAAATTAAAGTTCAATTATTCAGAACTTTCTGGATATTTTACAGTATATACACACACCAGTAAAGTATATTTTATAGTATATAAGTATATAATGTCAAATCAAAACAGCAGTATTTGAGAAATATGTCTTCCTCCACATTTGTTCCACTTATTTGCGAAATATTCTAAATCTATCTATCCATCTATCTATATCTCTTATGCACCTTCACACTGACACTCGTTTTAACACCTTTCTCTGTACACCATTGTTCCGAGAACTCAGCATATGGTCGGCTGGTGGGTTCGTGCTAACAGCTCCTTTTTGCAGAGCCAGCGTTCACACTCCCGTTTGAAGATTTGAAGATGCAGATTGCAAGGTGCACGGAGCCTTCTCACATCCAGCCCTCATTGTGTTCAGCCGAGACGTGTTAAAGAGAAATTACAGCGTAAGTCGGAGGAAATTTAGCGGCTGCAGCCATGTGTGAACGTGAGCAAGCTGAAAATGGATATCCCGTAGATTAGAGACTCCCGTGTCTCTGCAGATGTTGCACCTGAAACAGATACGAGATATTAGCTATAAAATATGATAGCGCCGGCGGTTTGAGACGCACCCCCTGGCCTTGCACCCTGCCTGCGCTGACATCTGCGGATCTCGTGTTCCTCCCTGCGTGCACGCGACGTATTAATTACTCATATTGATGATGAGAGTCGGCGCTGAAAAAGCGCTCGAACAGACACGCTCGAGATATATTAGACGACTTTATTGAAACTTAGCTCTAATTTATAATGAAGCAAAATGATTTTGTGGAAATGAAATTTGTCCAAAATGGACCAGTTTACCAAGATGATTTAATTCAGCCTGTCCTCAGGAGCTACAGATCATATGCAGTAAATGATCTGACTGCAGCATGAGGCAAAACCCGAAACACATAAATTTCTTTTTAGTTGTTGTTTTTCATACCATGTGGTCTTCTTCACAGCACATCCACTTGTAATACCCATAATGAACCAGGAGCGATCTGCAGCGTGTCACTAGGGAAAGCAGCAGATTGGTTTACAAAAATAACTGAATGTAATTAAGATCAACACCATGTCCAGAGCTCCATTAGGAATGAATTGTCAACTCTACACACAGTGAACTCCTGATAATCAAATGTCAGCCTGGTTTCAGCACCATGGACAGCCTCGAACAAAATAGCACCAAGGTCCAATTCAATTCAATTCAAATTTACTCATATGGGGTTTTTAACAATGCACATTGTCACGAAACAAGCTTCATATAAATAATATGTCTGGTTATACAGCACTGTGCAAAAGTCTTGAACCACCTCTCATCTCACTTCTTCATATTTTACTTCCAGAGAGCCAGACTTTTGAATGTAGTCTTGAGGCATAGTTCACCAGGCTTTTTGAAGGACTTTTTCAGCTCCTATTTTCAGTCCAGTCCCTGTACCTGAGAAGTTTCAGAGGCACAGTGACCCTCGACTCATTCAAGCAAAAAAAAAAAAAAAAAAAACTTAACATAAAGCATGAACCAGTGAGAAAAAGGTGCAGAGGATTACAGAAGATCAGACGTGGATCAGGTGATAAGTATCCTGGTGATGCTGAATGCTGAGTGGATGAAAGAGACGAGAGTGGAAATGAGGTCGCTGCTGAGGTTGTTACATAAACTAATTTTAAAATTGTACCTTAAGGCACTTTGCAATCTGTCGCAATAAAACATGTTTTTTTTTTTTTTACTTTTTCCAGTTTCTTTAGTTTAATCTCACTCACTCATCTTCTATACCACTTTATCCTGTATTCGGGGGGCCCCAGGACCAGGAGCCTATCCCAGGAGGCTTAGGGCACGAGGCAGGGTACAGCCTGGACAGGGTGCCAATCCATCACAGGGCACACACACACTACAGGCAATTTGGGAACACCAATTAGCCTAACCTGCATATCTTTGGACTGTGGGAGGAAACCGGAGTACTCAGAGAAAACCCACCAAGCACGGGGAGAACATGCGCACTGAGACAGGAATCGAGCCTGGCCGGGAATCGAACCCATACCCTGGAGGTGCAAGGCGACAGTGCTAACCACTACACCACTGTGCCTTTAGTTTAATCTACTTAATTAAATTTTATATAATATGAAGAAATGAGGTTTGTCCTCGCCACTGACAAAATATGTTATACAGTTGTGAATTCTTTAACCCTTTTCTCAGATTTCAAACCTTCCCAGCTTTGGATATACAGAATTAACCGGATCTACCCTAGACAGCCAGACCCAAATGTCTTTTACACATCGAAATTGGACAAGACCACAAGCTCGCAAAATTACTGGTGTCTAATCTAACCCCCTAATAATGCCATTGAAGGCAAGTCTGCTTGAATGAGTCAGTGCTTGTCTCTGCCAGATGAGAAGTTGCCTCTCACCCTTGTAGTCCAGAGGGTGGCCATGGACATAAAGAAGACAAGATCAAAGATTCGCATAGCTCTGCCAGCATGATGGAGGACACAGAACATATGGAAGACACTCTCTCTGTGGTGAGGGAAAAGGGAAAGAAAGCCACTGCTCTCTTGCCAAGAGCATGGATTCCTTGGAGAAAATCCCAAGCAGTACAAATGGTCACCATGGAGGGATATCTGGTCCTGGCTTTGATTGACTCAAGAAGTGCTGTGATGATACCAGAGCCCATCATGCTGCTGTGCCAAGGCCAAATGTTGGGTAAGCTCCTGGTGATTTGGTGCATGGTCATATTGAAGCAGTTCTCATGACAGTTTGGCTTGGCCAAGATCTGAACAGAATTTTCAAAGATTATTGCTCATGGTCGTGGAGAATGGAGAAGAAGAGGCGAAATTTGAACACATGAGTTATGATTCAATTGATGAATCATAGACTCCTGTCTGTAGTAGTAAGTCTTTATGAGAGTAATTATTAGAACCGAATACCCCTGACCTGGACCCTCCCACATACAGTATAAATCAATACACAGACCCCAGGTTGTTCTTTCGATATTCTCCAGCATATCACGGGAAGAGAGAAGACTGTGGCCTGTCTTTTTCAGGACTAGTGGTGCCTCAAGTGCCTAAGGCTCTGGGTTACTCGCTGAAAGTTTGGGGGTTCAAGGCCCACCATCACCAGGTTGCCACTGTTGAGTTATAAAGTACATGTGACAAGTTATTGAATCTTAACCTGAACCCATTTGTGAGAATGAACTTGGTGTGTCTTACCTGTCCTAATATGTCTCCACCTCTAGTTTCTACATGGTATTCCAATCCTGGTTCAGAAAACTTTAAAATATCCAGATTGATTAAGTTTGAACAGATAATGTTATGCCTACAATGAAAATTGTTTTGGTTATAAACCTAAAAAGGACTATTTGGAAAACTCCTTCTAGGTAGAAGCTTCATTTTCAGTGTTGCTGTGTGGACAGGTAAGGCTAACCAGAAGGTCCCTGGTTCAAACCTCACCACCACCAGGTTGTCACTGTTGGGTGCTTGAGCAAGTCCATTAACCCTCAACTGCTCAGATGTATAGTGGGATTTAAAAAAAAAAAAAAAGTCTTCTGGTGTAAGGACGTCTGCCAAATGCCATAAATGTAAATGATGATTAGGGTTATAGCGCCACCTGTTGGTTTGGCATGCTCTTGATATAGCTTGTTTTTTGGGTGGCTAGCCCTAAATTGTTTGCTTGGTTTTTGACCATTCCTGAGTTTCAGTGGTTTGAACAGATATATTAATGACATGTAATCATTACCGATCCCTACTCACAGGCATTCTCTCAGGATTATAAGTATTATATAGGACCATGCACATGGCAAGTGAGTGGGCGAGAAAGAGCATGAGAGATTGATTCAGGGTTTTTTTTTGTTTTGTTTTGTTTTTTTTGCACCTTACCGGTACGACACCAAAATAAAACTACTGCATGCATTTCAAAGACCAGACTTTGTGCTGCTCTTGCTCTCTGCAGAATCTTCACTGCATACAGTATAATAGTTCACTTTCAGTTTTCAAAAGTGTGAAAAATATTTTCATTGCTTATTTTTAGGCTGCTTATTTGCCTGATTAAAAAAAAAAAAAGTAGAAATGTGCATTGCACAATTTTTTTTCCAGACACCAGTGATGTAAAAACCTGCAAAAATAATAATAATAAAAAAAATGCATGCATAGTGCATACAGGATTACGATTGCTGGCACCCCTGACTACAGGATGTCTATATTTAAAGGCCCTGCTTTTTTTGTTTGTTTGTTTGTTTTCTTTCTTTGCACTTGACTTGAGAGAGGAATATATCTATTGTTTTATTTGAAAGAAAAGCACTGTGCAAAAACTGATCTGCTAATTATCCATAATTGGCATTCTTTAATCCACTTCAGAACTCTTCAGAGAGAGCACACTTAACCTAGCATGCTTAAATTAGAAATGATGCATGCCAACGGAGTCTATATCAAGATATATTTAGTCTCTGCTTCTATTTAACCCGTATATGTTAGTTTATACACCCAGAGCAACGATGCCGTCTGAAGCAATGTGTGTGCGTGTAAAAGTGAAGACTGACATGGCTGCAATTTTTTTTTTTTTTTTTTTGGAGATGAGTGTAAAGCTACAGAGTGCAACAGCTGCTGGATAATTAAATAACTGCTTTCCTGCTGTTAGAAGGAGTCTCTCAATGTGATAAACACAACCATTAAGTGAGTCCATCAAGCCTGGCAGGAATACAGAGATAAGCAAAAACTCACTAGCTTCTCTCCCTCTCATGCTCTCTCTCTCTCTCTCTCTCTCTCACACACACACACACACACACACTGGAAAGAAGAGAGACATTTTGTTCAGAGCCCTTTGAGTTCATGTTTATTGTGGATGACGGCTGCGCAGTCTCTCTGACTCTCGTCTACACATCACAGTGTCAGCGTTAAGGATTGCACAAGATCAGCTCACTCTCACACACACACACACACACACAAGCTTCAGTAAAATGTACACTTTAGCATTCACCTTTGCCATCTTACAAACAGGGATGTGAGCAGAATTGATAGTGTAGGGAACAAACCACAAACACACACACACACACACACCCACACACACAACATCGACAGTCATGTTCGTAGGATTTTTCAGAATGAACTCAAATGTATACATGAGAAGTTATGCCAAATGTAAAATGTCATTATAGTTCCAGACCAGGTGTCCAGTTCCGTACACAAACACACTACGTGCACGAGAGTGTGACATTGTACCCACATACTGTATACTTTATGCATTGAACACCTTTGTACGCGTGTGCTCATGTAATGTAGCAAGCTAAAGAATAATGCCTCTTACAGCTACATACACTCACAAGCAAGGGTTCGATGAACGATTGCATAAAATTGTATATTGTACATGAACAGTACATGTAGTGTGTAAGTCTATGCAAGTATTATATGCTTGTGTCATTGCCTAAACCCAAACCAGCCTTCCAATACTGTAAGCACACTGCCCCCTGGTGGACAACCTCGGATTTGGTGGAGTTGATGCCACATTTTACCCCTTACATTATAATCATTAGAAAGTACATTTAAATCCCAAACTTAATTCTTCATCCAACTAAATAAATGACTTTTTTTAAGGTTTAACTTTCTTTTTTTTTTTTTTTTTTAAATTTATGCTTCAAATGTCATACGTAAGGGCTAAACCGAGTGTCATGTAATGTAAGTGGAGTCCTGGACAGTTTAGTGAAAATTTCTAGTTCTCAATTAAATAATAAGTTTGGTACCTGTGTTAAAACTGGAAAATTGTCACTGATGCCCTAAATTAAATTTTATTATTATTATTATTATTATTATTATTATTATTATTATTATTATTAATACTACTGCTACTACTACTACTAATAATAAAAAACACAGTAACTATATTTTTGTATAAATTAGTTAGAATTATCTAGTCAGAATGCATCTTACAGGATTAAAATAATAACAGTATAAATGCAAATAATAATAATAATAATATTAATAATAATAATAATAAAAAGTTAAGCACAGTAACTACATTTTTGAGTCCAAATTAGTTTACATTATTTAGTCAGAATGCGTCTTAGAGGATAATAATAATAATAATAATAATAATAATAATAAATAAAAAATATATAATAATAATGAAACTAATAATAATAATAATAATAATAATAATAAAAAGCTAAACAGTAACATGTTTTTTAACAATTCAAATAATTTTTTAAAAATAATTTAAATAGTCAGAATGTGTCTTACAGGATTCAAAAATATATATATATAATAATAATAATAATAATACGAAACATAGTAACTAAAATGAGTGTAAATTAAAATTTAAATTTGTTAAAATTATCTAGTTAGAATGCATCTTATAGGATTTTTTATATTTTAATAATAATAATAATAATAATAATAATAATAATAATAATATAAAAGCTAAACACAATAACTACAATTTTATGAACAATGTCAGAATGTGTCTTACAGGTTTTTTCTTGGGAAAGAATTAATCTCTGCATTTATAGTATACATATATGAAAGGAGTCTCAAGTGTCAGTGCTTCATGATTACAGTCATGTGTCTAGCTGTGGGTTTTTTTAATTATTATTACTGCACGAGTATTAATAGGAGCTGCTGTGTTTAATGGTGTTTCAATTCTTATTCATGACGTATGAATCACATCAACCATGAAACACCATGAGTTTCATTAATAATTATTAATAGAGTTAAAAGAGTTATTAATAAGCCTAATACACTTATATATAAAAGGTTTTTTTTCCCATATGTTTTTTTTTCTCAGTTTCAGTTAACATAGTTACTGTGGTTTGCCTTTATAGGGGACAGTGTAGGGCTCCAGACACACAGGACCACATTTACTAAGTGTGTGTGTGTGTGTGTGTGTGTGTGTTAGTACCAGAAAGGCCTACCTATTATTAAATACATACTACTAATCGACAGTGACAAAAAAAAAATCGAACCTGGTTTTCTAAAACCATTGGAACATGCAAAGTAGACGACAGAGTATAACGCATTCTCAACACTTGCTCACTTAAACCCAACTAACATTGAGTGTTTAAACCCTGCTCACATCACCCGGACAGATCTCGTTCGTTGTTAGTCGCATTGCGGCAAAACCGCTCTTTAGATCGTATTTTTGTTCAATGCATTTCACATCCATTCAGATTACAGACAGCAGTAGAAACACAAAACTGAATCATTTCCCATAAAATGATAAATAAAAAAAAACAGATGGCTTTCACACTCCACGTTAAGTGCTTACATTTTGTTCATTAAACTCAGAAGAAGAAAAAGAAACATAATATACATACATTTAGTCGTTATGTGTGTACAGTATACAAATAAAAATTTCCAACTAAACTAAACTATACATTTATTTACAGGTGCTAATTTGGGGCACATGAAAGTAAGTACAGAAATTAAACAAAAGGAGACACAATGAATCCAGGAAACCACAAATGACCACAAAAGGTACCACGAATCAGGCCCCAGAATTTTTTTTTTTTTTTTACAACATTATGATGTTAGTTATTTTTTAAATGCATATTATTTAAGTATTATACAGCAGAGAGGACAGGAGAGGTCAGTGAGTCTAGTGGAGAACACTACCGGCGTGAGGAAAGAAGAAATAAAGGACAGGGCTGCGTAGGAGGTATTTCACATAACAGAGTATCAGAAGTTGAAGTTCACTGCGTCACGTTTTAGATATTGCAGACGATGCACAGTGGTGTGGTTAAAATCAACACTTATTTACAACTACAATATACATGGTCATTGCTGCTAACAGTTTATTTGTCTAACTGGACAAAGAGTCAATGTCCTGCGGTGTGACAAAATGTCCTAATGTGTGATTGACTGCTCAATAGTGTGACTGATTCAGTTGGTGCAAAACTACCCTGTGATGTGAGTCAATCATGTGGGGTGTGACTGAGTAAACTAGTGTGTGACTGTCTGTCCTTCTCTGTAACTTACTGTTCTCTCATTTCATGCAAGTCTCCAGCTCTGTGACTGTCTTGTGGTGTGACTGACTGTCCTGTGGTGTGACTGACTGTCCTGTGGTGTGACTGACTGTCCTGTGCTGTGACTGACTGTCCTGTGCTGTGACTGACTGTCCTGTGCTGTGACTGACTGTCCTGTGGTGTTACTGACTGTCCTCTGGTGTGACCGACTGAGCTGCTATATGTCTGACTGATGTGCTGTGACTGACTGTTCTGTGGTGTGACTGACTGTCTTCTAGTGTTACTGACTGTCCTGTAGTTTGACTGACTGTCCCCTGGTGTTACTGACTGTCCTGTGGTGTGACTGACTGTCCTGCCGGGTGACTGATTGTCTTCTAGTGTTACTGACTGTCCTGTAGTTTGACTGACTGTCCTCTGGTGTTACTGACTGTCCTGTGGTGTGACTGACTGTCCTGCTGGATGACTGATTGTCCTCTAGTGTTACTAACTGTCCTTTGTTTTAACTGACCGATGTGATTTGACTGACTGTCCTGTGGAGTGACTAGCTGTCTTGCTGTATGACTGGCTGTCCTGTGGTGTGTCTGACTGTTCTGCTGTGTGACTGACTCTTGCCCTATGACTGGCTGTCCTGCGGTGCAGCCCACTTTTATGCAGTGACTGACTGTCCATGGTGCAACTGACTATCTGACTGAGCGTTCTGTGACGTGAATGACAATTACCCGCTGTAATTAACTGTCCTGTTGCTATGACTGGCTGTCCTGTGGTCCAACTCACTGTCATGCCGTGTGAATGACTGTCCTGCAGTGTGACTAATTGTGTTACAACACATGAAGTGGAATCAACATTTATAGGTATTTATAGAAAATACTGCCAAAGCATTTTTCCGAGCAAGATATATTTACAACCAGCAATGGTATAACAAATCCACTTATGGCAAAAGCTGGGTCATGGATTACAAATGGATTCTTTTTTTTCTTTCATTTTTACAAGTCTAAAGCCATAAGACAGGATTTGGCAGGTTTGTTGTGCCCGTACATCAATCTTGCATCTGATTAAATCTAAAGTGTGTGTGTTAGTCTAGGAGTATAAAGCCTTATGTAAGGTCATGCATTTGTCCTGCCTCGGGAAATGTAGCAGCTTAGATTATATGGATGTGCAAGATGTTTTCCAAGCCTAATCCTAATTCTAACTTAATCGAAACGAATTACCTATGGAACTTCAAAATAGTGCTGGGAAATAGAGTATGATCTATAAATCTAACATCATGTGTGTTATTTGGGATGTGTTTTGGAACTTTCTTAGCAAAACCTTTTCCCTGATTCCTAAAAATGTATTCTCCTGCATTCTTGAATTTTATTCATCAAAAAGTAAAATTAAATCATGTTCATATGGTTAAGCGTTCTGTATGGAAAGAGTCTTTTTTTTTTACTCTGATGAGGGAGTGACTGTTATAATGCTGCTATAATGTACATAATGAATTAACAAGGTAGTAATTAAATGTTATAAGGGGAACAAATCAGTTTCTCACCTGAACCAAACCACTATATCTTTAAACGATTTGTATAATATCATTCGGCTTCACTTGCCTTCAAGATTAGGACAAGTCCAGTCACTGTGACCTACTGTACTATTAATAGACGGCATGCATTTCTGAAAATAGAAGTAACATAGAAATACTATTTATTATTAAGGCAACAAATGTTAATTAAGCAAATTTTTCGGCTTGTTTCGTTCATCTGACGAACTCTATATAAATAAACAACTATATTTGAAATGCATTAAGTCCCTTTAGTTGAGCTCTTTGTGTAATGTGGCGCGATATAAGCAGCTGGCAAATTGGTACGAAAAAAACGCTGTTTCGTGGACGATGTTGCTGAGCAGTCAGGAAGCAGGCAAATAAATAAAGTTTATAATGAAAGAGATCAAGTGGATGCATTAGGAGAGCAGAAATGACCTGAGTCAGCTTCCGCTTCTAATAAAAAAGCAAGCCAAGACGCTGACACGTGCAAAACGGCAGAAGGAAAAAGAGAACGAAAAGAAATAGAGAAGTTGAGCATGAACCGCTAATAGACAAAGGCACTCTAAGTTTTCTTTCAAGAAAAGTTAATAGACGAGAAACAAAGTACAACGAATGTGACGGCAGCAGTTTTTTTTTTTTTTTTTTTTTACAGACTGATAGAGAGAGTCTACGAGAGGAAATGTAACCAGCGACTGCCGTATCACGCACCGACCCTCGCTCTGATCGAGCCTTGAAGAAGGTCGGCGGAGTCACAGAGAGCGATCGAAAGCTTCTTGGACGAAGGAAGCAGAAGAAGCATGAGCAAGACGTGTATGAGCAGGTTTATCCAGCAGAGGGTGATGTGGAGCTTCAGAATGCACATGCACACACACCGCTGAGAGGACACGAGCAGGAAGCAAAGGTAGGGGCCTAAACAGCACAGTCATGCTTCCTACAGCACCCACACTAGTCCTTTTCAGTCTCTGCAAAGAGAAATACAAATACAGTAACACAATGTGAAAAATATGGAATAAAACATAGGAATAAAAACTGTAACACATATGATCACTGCACATGATTTTGGTCTCTGGCTGTTGTCTGTGTATGGTCTCACGTTTAACTCCTAAACTTTCCAGGTTGCACGACATAATATAAACCAGGCCAACGTTAAAAAACAGTTTATTGAGAATGAATGGCTCAATGAATAACCACAAGATAGCGAGAGAAATAATCTTCTAATTCTAAGACATACTCTGATCTGTACAGTAGTATGAGAAGGGTAGCTGGTGCTGTGTGCGGTTTACCTCCGAGCGCTTTGTCTTCACTTTCATCATTTCCTGGCGATGCCACATCCTCCGAAACCTCACCTGTTTTAACAGATAAATTCACAAATGCAGCAATATTAATATTTGTAAGTGCACTGACTGAACCTGGCTATATAGAGCGATAGCAGACTACACGAGATAAGAAGAGATAAAAAAAAAAGAAATCGCTCACCAGTCTAATATTACACAAATTTTCCAAAGTTGGACCCTTCCTCGGACTTGCATTTGGAGCACTACTGATTATTCACACAACATCAACACACAATAATCGTGTGAATGCACCCAAGATACATTTCAAACAGCTTCAGAACTTGAGATGCAAATAAACTACTGTATTGCTAAATGACATCATAGTGCATGTGGTGTCTTAAATGACACAACCAGCTGGCAAAATAATACAATTCAATACGTTCAAGTCAAACTGGGACTTTTAAATGTGCAGCGTTTTGAGAGTAAAAACTACACTAATGCACTTGAATACCAGTGTGGATGCATCAGACTGCCTGCTGAAAGACTGGCCTCCCAGGCACTCCTTTAATGGCCAAAAGATGTGGAAATAGCTTGGACAAGGTCAGAACTATCTATACATGGGATGTGGCAGTAACTCCCAGCCGAGTTCCTGTAACGTGCAAGTGGTAATTGATTATGTGTACAGTTCCCACAGACATGCTTCTCTTCCTCAAGTTGGCGACAAATTATTCACCGATTAATAATTGCTAACCAATTTCCCAATCTGGAGACAGGAATCTGGATTTTTGAATTTAGTCATTAATGACTTTTTAGCAACGGATCAACATTTAATGCTGTTTACATACCGTTGTGTAGTTGCTTGTTGGTCTCCATGCTTGGTGTGTTTTCACCCTTGCATGGACCACTCGTTGTCCCCCCAGGCTCCGGTTCCTTTCCCGATCCCTCACTCTTTGGTACTGACTGATCCGTTCCCGGCTCTGTCTGTCCTGCCTGACCTGACTCCATCAGAGCCTTCTCCTCAGCCTCGCGTTTGGCCTTCTCCTCCGTTTCTGTTTCCAGGAATGGAGATGGACATACAGTATCTGATTAGTTCTACCTTTTAAAATGATTAGCACCAGGAACAATACTGATCAAAATACGGAAATAAGAATATAGTTCAATTCAGAATGAAACTTTAGTAAAGGCATAAACATTTTTACCCAAACATCAAGGTAAAAATCAGAATTATAAAATAACGTACCACAAAGACCATGTACAAGTTCCAGCTACAGGACAGCTGAAACGCAGACCATGTTCGCGTTGGAAATAAAATTTCTTGCACTTTAAAGTAAATATTTAGACTTTTTTATATATTGGAGTCCCTGAGTACTAATTTGCACATTCAATTTACAGTACAAAGAAAGATTTGTGCGAAATATGTCACATGAAATGTCAAGAGAGGAAACACTACATAAAAGAGATTATTGCATGTGCTAATTGGTCTTAATAGCTGCCATTAGTTTAAATCTCAAAGAAACTAGAAGAAGAATACAAAAAGCTTTGCAGCTAAAATGAGTAGAGTTAAAAAAAAACTTTCAGACCTTACTAATGCTCATTTTCAGTGAATCTTCTCTCTTTTTTTTTCATTTGAAAGAAAGGAACATATACAAAAATGATGTCATCATCGTTTGCGCACTTTATATACTTTAATTCCAAACGTGCCTTTCTAGCTGCACCAAATCGCACTTTGTGTATGCTACAGTAAATTAATCTTGATATTCTTTAAGGGAAATACGCAAAGTGGACAAGGAGACTTCTTTTTGTAAGTAGATCCGGTCAGTAAATCAGCTCGTGCCCCATATACACAGATCAGCCACAAAAATAACACCACCATCAGGAGAATTGAAAAACAATGATCATCGATTATACACCAGTGAACTGGG
>JAOVVB010005862.1:0-17047 GCA_028570985.1 Heterobranchus longifilis | reverse complement strand
TCCCTCCCTCCCTCTCATCAGTCTTTTGTGTGAGCCCCTCTTGGTGGAATAGCAGTACAAGGCTGACTCGGAAAATAGGTCACCCGCTGGTGCTCCTCTCACCTCCACAGCATTCAAAAAATAATCCTCTAAGGTGTCCTGTGCCATTTTGTAATGTCTAAACCACAGTCTCCAGAATATGGCCAAAACATGGAAGAAATGCACACATGCACACACACACACACAAAAAAAAAAGAAATCAAGAAAGACTCCAATTGAGGGACTTTGGAGATCTTTTTTTTTTTTTTTTTTTGCTAGAGAGGAAAGCATTTCCTGTGGAGATAATTTTAGGAGGCTGATTAGGCATAGACGGTGTTGAGCCCAGAGTGAGGAATCTCATCACCACCACTAATGACATGCCATTCCTGTGCTGAGAGAGGAGCCCGGGCCCTGGGCATGGACTAGCCTCTGTCAGCCACCTCTAGCTACTGTGTTCATTAAGGCCAACAATGTAATTACAATTCACTGATACCGTGCTGGCTTAATTACAGACTGATTATTAGGCTGATATTTGTTGGAATAATCAGAGCCTACAGAAGTGGATTTATATTTGCATGGTATTAAGGCCTTTCAGTTAATAGTGTATCATAAACCGACAATTTGGACAGATTTATGAATGCTTTTAAAGCTGCACAAATCTCAGCGTCGAAGAACTATAAATATGTTCTAAGAAGAAACAAGCTCAAGAGACTTCAGTCTTCACATAACAGATTGAAGTCAGATCATCCAACAGATGTCTCCATTTGACTGTGGGAGATATTTCTCTACTGTATATCTTCTACCTGAATAGCCCAACAACAAAAATGTGGAATACTTTGCCTTTTGCATTACAGTGGATAATTCTGATTCCATAGAAACTCACAGTAATTGGGAGCACTCCAGAACAAAATGCAGGGATGGTCCCCAGAGGTAGGGCTATTATGCCCATGTCTATGCAGCTCAGAAGTGGCTGTAATCTTTCATCCAACGCATGTGACATAAACACCCCCCAGAGCCAAATGCTTTCACTAATATAATCAGGGACTTAGTGAATTGCGAAAATCAGTTTACTCACCATTTTAGAGATGAATAAGAAGTTGCGCCTTTTCAGTCGGATAGACATTTTCTATGAAAGGAAAATTGGGAGGATATAAAGTACATATAATAAATATTCTAATATGATCACTCTAATGTAAGTTACTGTTTATGAAGTTTTAAATCAGAGGTCTCAAACTGCCAGCACCCCCTTACCCCTCCCTGCGGCCCACAATATGATGTAAAAAATATAATATAATCCGGCCTGCAAAATTATTATTTTTGATTTAATTATTTTCTCAAGCTGTTCCATACCAATTTAAACTACCTCATTCAAACAGTATACAGTACAATTTAAATACACTCTTATTAAATTTTTTTTTTTTGTTTGGTGCAAATAATGGCAAAGGTGCCCGTGACTGCCCACCGTCTTTGATAAGAGAGCATGCAGAGAGACGTGGATCAGACTTTATTTGTTTGGCTGCAAACAAAGATGTCTCTTTAAAAAAATGTTTCACAATGTTGTGCTTTCTTGTAATACGTGAACGGTGAAGTGGCCCTCCTATGGGATGACAATACCAGCAGCAATTTGAGTTTGAGGCCCCTGTTTTAAATCAGAAAATCACAAATGTATGTTTTTGTTTAATATAATTTAGGGATGCACGATATATATCGGGAAATGTATATTATTATGTATTATTTGATAATGAAATGATAATTAATTATCAGACGATAATACAAAGCCTTTCATTGACTTAACAAAGCTGAGACCCTTTTTCTTTATTGAGCATAATACTATATGCCTTTAGTCATTGTGTTTTAGCTGCAAACTAAGCAGCCATAGGCTTTCGGTTCTATGACAGCCTTTATTTTTAATACACTGACATGTCTGATTTGACAGGTTATATCAAAGCATTTAATTTGAATTCTTAGGCAAAATGCTCTATAAAAGCCAACATATGTTTGTGAAGTTTTTTGATGTAATTTATTAGTAAAGTTGTTGTGTTAACAATAGTGTTGGTTAGGTCATAGCTGTGGAATATTAATATTAATATTAGTGTTTCTTACCCTCAGGTGTGCATAACCTACAGGTTATGAGTTTCTTTTTAAAATGCAAAAAAGTGAAATTATCGGTTATCTTATCGGTATCTGCTATGAGAAGCAGGTAATTATTGGTATCAGCTGAAAAATATCTATATCGTGCATCCCTAATATAATTTTATATTTGCCTCATGATGATCATGACAGGTACATTGAAGCTGCACTTTATTTTTATTTTAATGTGATATTCAGAGAGCTGCTCTCTTTCTGCTTCTGCGTATGGATCAGTGGGTCTGCAGGGTTTTGAACATCACAGTGGGTTCAGTAAGAGTCTGCTGATCGATGTCGCCCTGACAAGAGCCCCTGTCTCTGACAGCTATAGTTTTATCCCGTAGCTCAGCGCTGGTATCAACATTCTCCTGCAGCTCTGGGACGTACTCATCCATGTGCAGGAAGTGATGCGTGTGTGTATGTGTGTGTATGTTGCCTGCAGGCTTCCCAGCGACAGCATACGGACCGGTGGCGGCAGCGGCAGTAGCAGCAGCGCGTGGCTCAGGTAGGGGGGCCCGTGGAAGAGGCGGCTACTTGGCGTACCCACAGAGCACAGGGCCAGGTAAACGCTCTGTCCATGTTCTGTGTGGCTGCTGCTCTCTCCAACTTCTCCTGCTCTGCTTCTCCCCATAGACATAGTCCCCCGAGCCCCACGCACACACTCGGCAACAATTTGAGTTTAGACTGACAGCATCGTACACACAAAGAGAGAAATTCATCCAAGATCTACATGGTTCACTGTAAAAAACCGTTGCTTTGATCTGACAAAAAAAAAAATGGAGGCAAAATCTTCCAAACATATTTTGAAATGTTATCGAACTAGTAGGGAAAACTCAATAATATACAGTAACTGTAACATTAAAAACTGAGTAGAGCCTATATGAAATAAGCCAAGAAAATGGCTCAATTTCAGATAGTTGATGTGGAAATTGAGTTACATCAACTGTAACAGTTTTTTTGTTTTCTTTTTACATTTTGCAACACAGTTCTCATTTCAACAAATAAAATCCAATAAAAAATATATCACAATGTTAACATTAAATGATTTATGTTTAATAACTAAATACATTCAGTTGATAACATCACCAACTTCCTGTAACATAGCAACTTAAACATCTAAACATAGTAAACCAAATCAGACATTAGAAGAAGAAAAAAACAATTGTTCCCTCCATAAAAAATTACAATTTGACCATACAATGTGTTTATTATCTGTTTCCAAAATACCTAAACTCTATTAAATTTCTGTGGAAACATTTAATTCAAATACAGCTTACTTAAAAATCTTTACAGCTCCTACACAACACTCATTCAAGTTTTACAGACGCTACACAGTACTGACACAGGTACGGAGTGTCCCAAGAAAGTTGCAAGTAATCACAGTTCTCCAAAAGACCATCATGACAATTTTAAAGTACAGCTCAGTGTCTCATTTAGGAACACATAGTCCATGAAACCATGAACTTCAAAAAAAACAAACTCCCCACACCATTAAAAGAACAACTTTAAGCTCCACACTATACCCCACATAGTGGAACACTCAGTATGAACACACGTACTCGAGTAGACGGTAAAATACCCCCATACTT
The DNA here is from genome assembly GCA_028570985.1 of Heterobranchus longifilis. NCBI lineage: Eukaryota > Metazoa > Chordata > Actinopteri > Siluriformes > Clariidae > Heterobranchus > Heterobranchus longifilis. Next base: position 13,313 of record JAOVVB010005862.1, on the reverse strand, counting down.
GTCTCTCAAAGAGTCTTTGAAAGACTTGAGAAGTCTGAAAAGTTTGGAAGGATAGTTCAGACTGAGGATGTATGTCAGACAGAGCAGAGTGCAGCATGCATAGACACATTATTAAGACCAGTCAGAACTGGATGCTGCTCATTCAGCTGTTTAAGGTGCCCATGTATATTACTCTGCCGTTCCCTATAAGACACAGAAATAGACCACAGTTATTATATACTTATTTTCAAAAGTCTTTATTTAACTGTAGGATAGGAACTTGTTGGTTACTCTGACATACTGGAGGTATACAGAATAAACGAGGCAGCATCCAATATGATAAAACAGAGTAGGCCTACTGTTACTTCTCCATTTTTTTAAGACCCAGTCAGAGAGGGACCAATCTCAGAATCCATCGTCTTTTTTTTTTTCCCGGTGACAATTAAGCCTCTGGGGGCACCGGCCGAGTTTTTGGGGCTTCCGGTGTAACTCGTTTGAGTCGCTTATCCTACGGATGTCTTTCTCTTCTGTGCGCCGCTCTTTGTTTACAGTCCGACTAGCAACAGCCCCGGGAGAATCGGCAACTCCTGTAATTTTTTTTCAAAGGCAATTGTGTAATCCGACTTCCAAGCGACTTATTAAGCGAGTCAAACGTTTCTCCACACGATAAAGTTTTTGTTGGTGTTTCTAGAGATTAGAGAGGGACTGACTCCACTCTACAGTCTGTTTTACAATTAATACATTAAAATCTGCAATCATACACTATACATATGTCTATAACATTTAGTTAGTTAACACAAATATTTTAACCACTTGTGCCAAAATAATAGAAAATAAATCAGAAAACAATATACAAATCACTTAAGGGTGTTTCCTTTATAACTCTTAACCTTTTCCAAAAAATTTAATTTTCACTAAATTTCCCAAAAATAACCCTTTAATTTCAGTTTTTAAAATAACCTTTCCTTTCATTTAGCTTACTTACCAATATCTAATACTTAACTAATCGGTGCACACACGCACACGCACACGCACACGCACACACACATGCACACACACACAGCAACTGAAATAAAAAATAATATGCTTTAACCAAAACTAAAAAAAAAAATGCAGGCCTGAGTCTTTGCTTGGGAGCTAATGGCCTAAAACAAACGGCTGCTTCACCTGCTAATCCAAGCTACCAAAATAAAACACATGTACAATGTAAGTTTACACCCACAAGTCCATGGGACGTTACCTGAAGCATGAGCAAGGGAAAGAGGGAGAACAGACGAGGAATGGTGGATAAAAGCTGTGAGTAGATTTCAGGTCTAACACGGTGCTCTGTCTGGCAGCTGTATAGCAGGCGGGAGACATCTCCTCCTCACACGGTCCATAGACAGTTTCCTCGCCCTCTCTGCCTAATGAATACAAATGCCCTTCACCTCAGTCACTTTGATTAATCAATCATTAAAAAGATATGGTTACACTGTGCCTTTTAGATTATGAATAAGATACAATAATCTAAAAGTAGGTTACAGCAATTCAAGGATTTTTTCCTTGAAATCTCCTGGCATCAAACATTTCGATAAATAGTTCAAAGAAAATGTTTGGAAATCAGGCAATACATTTGCACTTTGTACACATTTGACTGCCAGAAGAATCTTTTCTGTGCCAGATAATATGTTTGTTTTCTTTGTCGTTTGATGTGATATGTTATGATCACCATCCATGGTAAACTAACCTAGTTATATAATGAAATGTCAGCAGCAGCAGCAGCAGTCAATTTACACTAAAAGTCCGTCACATTTATTCTTTTCTCCCACTCTTCTTTACTTTTTAATGCACTTTTCTATCTATCTGGTATATGACCTGATGGTTTTAGAGTCAAAGCATTTTACTAATGATTGTTTGCCATGTTGTTAAATCGTATTCTGCTGTTGCACTTGTATGCTACAGTGTATGAGTAAATAATGTTTCAAAAATTCAAATAGAAAGAGAAGTCAGTGCCTCAGACATCAGCTACCAATACACTCCATTAAAGCGTAATTACAGCACACATCTTATTCACATATATCTGCCAAGAGATCTGTTCCAAAAAACAGGAAGCGAGTTTCTTTCGGTCTTAAACACAACATTGATCGACTTGTTGGCTTCATTTAGACATCCTGCTTTTTCCACCCTTACAACTGTAGATCATTCAATAGCTGTCAATAATAGCTCCCCTGGCTGAACACACAGCCTGCAGGCTTTAGGGAAGAGTGTATTTCCTAATAAGACATACTATTGGAAGCTTGTTGGTGAAAACCTGTTTTAATTGTAATCAGATGTTGTCTGGTTTGTGCAGTCACTCACAGATATAAAGTCAGATACTTGCGCGTGAACACACAGACGGCTACAGTGCGAGCGGCTGTAGTGTGTGTATGCATACTTACATGTGCGCACACATACAGACAAATTCCCCCACATGTTCTCATTTGCACTAAATTGAAATCAACATAGGGAACACTGGATGCCAATCAGATGCTCTTTCTTTCACATTGGGCTATTTGATTTTTCCCTTTTCAAAACAAACGATTTGCCCAACAATTGCAATGAACATCACTAAGAAGCAGGAATGTTGATTTGGGGTTAGCAGCAGCCAGGAAGCAAGAGACGTGATGGCAACCATTATGTACAGTTTAATTCTGACAGCTGCAAATGGAAGGGAGACAAGTAAATGACTATGAACAGGGGGTGAGGGGAGGGGGGAGGGTTAGAGTGGTAAACAATGACATCATGGGCCTATTTTAGAGTACTTAAACAGCCATGAGGCAGCAAAACATCACTCGGTGAAATCTCCATGCTCCCGCAGTATATGACAGAATCTGTCTGCAAATCAAGAATATTATCACAATAACAAAATCTGGAACATGAATGTGATAAAATATCTGTAGGTTTTTTACCAAAATCAGCTGTGTTACCATTTATTAACTGTTCTATTCTCTAGAGAAAAGCTTCACCAATGCATCAGTGCAGTCCTTTCATTCTGTGGTTTGTGGCTTTTTGACAGAGTGACAAATGATTTATTGATGATTTATCAAGTGTTTGAGACGATGCTAATACCATACTACTACATGGATTAATACATTCAGTGGTCTCTTCAGACACAGACAGAACAGAGGACACAGATTGTTTAGGCTTGACCTTCCTCTCTGTGTATTGTCTGGGGATGTTGCCGCATCTCCGTCCTATCTTACAATTTAATTTGCAGCACTCAGACCAAATTCAACTCAGGAATAGCAATTCTAGTGCTTTATTTTTTTTTCCTAAAGTCTCTAATTTTAGTGCAGACGAGGGTTTTTGTTGTAAAAAAAAAAAAAAAAAAGCCTTATGTATGATGTAAGTGGGGATTCTTTGTGCTTTGACTCCACCTACAGTTCCTATAGAGCACCACATTATATACTGTGTTGACTTTGACACAGCAGGTGGGATGCACATGTTAAATGTAAAAACAAAAAATAACAACATCAACTTTTTAAACATCCCTAAATATATCTCAAATAAAATTATGCTTTCACCACACTTAGTATTTAGATACGATTCTTTCCAAGAAACCTTTTTTGTGTAGATGTGGCGTTTCTTGGGCTGCGAGGCTCGTTTTGTTAGCAACACACACAGTGAGTGTTGTGAACAAGGAAGACATTTTCCATCCCTGACAGAGAAAGTGCCTTTCACCCTACTCCCAAAGCTCAACAGACAAAATGACAGCATGCTGACTTCCCTCTATGACAGACCACTGCTGATGACAAGGTGTATTTTGGACTTCTCACTGCTACCTGCCACTTGCAGCAAACTATACCCTAGACGCAGCCTTAGTTGTGTACCATAACAAGAAAAGTTACTGAAGATGTAGCCTCTGCACCATCTTTCACACTTTGCTAAGATACTGTGTATCCTGCATTTATGTTAAAGATCTCCTCCCATAGAAACGGTAACGCCTGCACACTTACTGCGTTAAGCCACACCAAATTTTATTGACAACGTTTCGATCGGGAGGATCTTCGTCAGGTCAAAAGATCTCCTCCTGACGCATTTTAAAGTATGTAAAAAATATTCTGCTTTGATTAATATTTTGTTTAACATGGTTTTCCCACAAAACAAGGTAAAAAAAAAAAATCTACTCTTCTCCCTCATTAAGAAATTCTGGATCTGGCCTCAAGCCCCGCCCACAACCGCTGCCATAGTTACGCTAGGAATTACACGCGTTGCTGACTTTGTTGTCTATGCTAGCAGCTGTTGTGCAGTTAAATGTGCAGGAGGTGAGCTATTATTCGAGCGCTTTGCGACAATTCCCGTTTCCAGCAGTGTTATCAGCTCGCAAACGCATCGCCCTATCAGAATAAAAGCATTGAGATAAAAAAATAAAGAAACGCAAAGAAACGCTTGAGGGCTTTTAATCTGAAACGAAAACAGGAAGTGTTGTGTTCTACAGATACAGACGTAAAAACTGCAGACAGGCAGCTGAGAGGCAAATCCCAGAGTACCAAATAGACTTGTAACCTGTCTCAATAAATCAAATCCTAAGCGCGCATTAAAACCACGAGAGTCACCCCTCAGGCTGCGGTTATATAACGTCCTGCCCCTCTTATTTTAAGGGAACAGGTAGATATTATGTAAGAGCATTAAGTTCTCCCCCCCGTGGGTGAAAGAATGATCCCTTCAGTGTAATCCATTCAAAATGAACCCGGATCTCTCCACCTGCTGAGTTTCACCTTTTCAACTTTGGTTGTTCAACTCTTCTTCTGCTGTTTCTCCTCCTGCAGGGCGCATCGGCTCTACGTCCAGCAGCAGCTCTTGTGGCAGTTCGGAGTACAGTGGGGAGGTCATCCCTCACCATCCAGGTGTGTGTTTGTTGAAATTTGAAGTTTACGTTTATTGTATTTATATAGCACTTTAAAAGCAAAACAGGTTTTTTTGCTTCACAAAGGTAGACATGTGTATATACATTAAAACATAAAGACATATGAGCACAAGAGATGTAAAACAGTGGAAATAAAACATTAAAAACGCATTTAAATGGTTCGAGAAAAATGCTGTAATGTTTCAAGAAAAAAGCCACAATTTTATGGGAAAAAAGTCGTAATGTTTCGAGAAAAAAGTTGGAATGTTTCAAGAAAAAAACTCAAACTTTTATGAGAAAAAGGTTGCAATGTTTTGGGGGAAAAAGTCCCAACAAACCAAAATGTGTGTTTTTTCTGAGTTTGTAGTAATCACGTCAGGAAATTATGCAACACAGCTCACACGCACTCCTAAAAACAGAATGAGTCATTAAACGGCCGTGGTTTTGGACAGAACAGTGTGTCCTGCGCAAGAGAAGCACAGCAGTGTGTCTCTGTACAGCATCCAGATGTTTCTGTCTGGCAGAATGTTTGAATGTTTGTATTTTTTGTTCGACTCGGCCACATCCTGTGTGCAGTTTAGGAAACAATTTCACGAGATGTCGACATTGCCTACGATATTACCAGATCAATGAGCAACACTATGCCGTGGGCTGAGCGGAGCTTCAGTTTCAGTAACCTCGAGGGTTACTGTGGTTGAGTCAGCTGTTGCCTCAGACCACGCAGAGCTACTGTGGCTGAGTCATCCCAGAATACACCCAGCTCAGGTCTGATATTCTAATCTAGCAGGGAAGTCTTCGTCTGTCGTGTATTTTCACTTTCTTCTCAAGATTAGCAACTCCCGTTTACTTCTCCACATTGATTGACGGGTGGATGTCGTGATATTATTGGTTGAAATCGGTCAGCACTAGCTTATGTTGGCGTGCGTCATTTCTTGTTTTACAGGAAGAAAGAAATAATGGCTTTTGATATATTTTGGTATAAAAATACAAATAAATGCAATTTTTGTTAAAAGGGTTGACTACATTTTTCATTTCAGCTCGATTTTAAACCTGCGTTCTTTCAAATGTCAATGTTCATCAAAAAGTCAATGAGAAAATTAGCCTACATCTTGCTTTATTTAGTCAGTAAACAGTTTGAAACTAGAGATTGACACCATGAACTCATTTAGTTTATGGTGTCAATCTCTAGTTTCAAGTCAATCAAAAATTAGTTTAGCTTAGTCTTGTCCAAATATGGTCAACTTCTGGCTCCAAAAAGTCAACATGGCGACGGCCAAATTCCCAAAACAGGAGTCCGCAAACCAACGGGTGACGTCACTGCTGCTACGTCCATTCTTTTTACAGTCTGTGATTCAGCCCCTGGTACACCAGACTAACTCAGCAGCAGTTAATATCTGCTGACTTCAGCAGTAATCCGGGATCAGCGTCTCCGTGCAGCTTCACGAGAAAACCATCTGTGCCGACAGATAAGTGCTGGCTCAGGATTTGTGTGTCGCCATTGGCCTGTGTCAGCGTTTTAATGGTGTCAGGGCGCTGATATTCTCACACACACACACGCACACACACACACGGTGCTGTAAATGAAAGTAGGTGAAAGGGGAAATATGGGTGTGTGTGTGTGTGCATAGACCAGGGGTGTGAAACTCATTTGAGTTAATGTTTGTTAACATGCAGCGCAACACAAAGCTCAAATGGAAAACACCCCCATGTTACATTATATACATTGTAAAAAAAAAAAATGAAAAAAGGGATTATTAATAGTATCTAACTAACGATGACTGTAGAAACTGCTGCTGTAATGTGATTCTAAATAAAGGAAAACATTTTTTTTTTTTATTAAAAGAAACGGGTAAATTATATGACCGTTTAGCAATTTTCAAGATCAAACAGGACCCGTTCTGCACATGTGCAAACTTGTTTCTACCAAACATGCATGAACATGTTGACAGACGTTACGTCAAAGATCATCTGTAACGTCTTTCTGTTCTTTTTACGGGCATTAATGTCCATAAATGTTTTATTAGTGCCATTGTGCTGGACTAAAATGTAAATTCTGAACTTTCTCTGTAATTATTTCACATGTTTGTGTGTGCAGATCGATGACAGAACAGGCGTATTGCGCACATGCGTGACAGTTCTAACCAATTAAGCAATGATTGATGGTTTATACTTCTCATTTAATGTCCTTTTTATTTCAATAAAATGTAGGAAACTAGATCACGTACGTCCCTAACTGGCAGCACTTTGAGAGTTGACCTAGAAGCTAATAATGCCACACAGCAGTCGTACTGTAAATGTAAATGCAGCTGCTCAGACATTAGTCTGTTTCACACGGAGTACAAACACGAGGCCACGACCGGAGAGGGGAAACCCGAGTCACGTCTCCCTCAGAGTGTAGCTGATGAAACACACACTCAACTCACACACACACTCTTAACTTTCAGCTCATAATGAAGAGCTGAGTAGCTTTAATCTGGTGAGGAATTTAAAAACTGAAACAGGGGATTTAATGACATTTTGAGATAATCAGCATCAGCCGATTATCTCAGATCACAAGGCCGATTTAAAGTGAGTGTTTTTTCTCAAAACATTGCGACTTTGTTCTCGAAACATTACGACTTTTTTCTTGAAAAAATTATCTACAGATCTACAAAAGCAGCAGAAACAAAGAGATGCTGCTCGGTGGTCCTGTGCACTAACGTTGTTTTTATTTATGTACGTTTATATATTTCACAAACAAAGAGATGCTGCTGAATAACTGTTCAATAAATGTTCATTTAACTTCACACATTTTAAATTGTTGTAGGCTATTTTATCCGATGCAAAACTCTTTTTTTTTTAAATCAGTCGACCACTAGTACAGAGTGTTTAACATCAAATGAATACACAGAAATACTCGTCAGACTGGAGTGTAAATGAAACAGAAGTATGTACTGTGTTCCCTGTGTAAACATGTGTTTTCATTATCTGCCTCCACAGGACTCCCGAAGCAGGACTCTGGTCATTGGTGGTCCAGTTTCTTCTTTGGGAAGCAGCCGGGGATGACCCCACTGACCGAGGAGGCACAGCACAAGTACGTTTATAAGCACACACTGCAGTCTCATTTAGACGCTCGTTAGCAGCCGCCTTCTTAAACACGTGAAAGCTTCGAAATCCTCCAGCGGGGGATTTACAGACGCGTTTTATGTCGTAGAACAAAACGTGAAAAACTTGTGTTGCACGTTTGGCTTCATGGCGATGAAACAGGAAGTGCGGAAACGCTGACTCATTTCCAGGTTTTAGACCTACAAACTTCGGCTCCCAGTACATCCGATGTCGACAGTGAGACGGGTCCGGGTTTACCTGTTTGTTCCGGCTCCAGGCTGTGACCTGGATAAACTCATCACTCTGCAGACGCACCCTTTCTATTGGAACTGTATCAAGAAAAGCTTCTCTCTCTCTCTCTCTCTCTCTCTCTCTCTCTCTCTCTCTCTCTCTCTCTCTCTCTCTCACTATTTTGCCTACTCATCGAAATACAAACAATTATAAATGAATCAAATATCTGAACAATATACAAAAACAGTAATATTAGTAACAAATACTAGTAAAACTGTTGCTCTCTGTCTTTGTCTCTTCTCTTACTTTCTCTTTTTTCTCTCTTGCTCTCTGTCTCTCTCTTTGTCTCTCATTTTCTCTTTTTCTCTCTCTCTTTGTTTCTCTCTCTTTGTCTCTCTCACGTTCTCTTTTCTCTCTCTTGCTCTCTGTCTCGCTCTCTCTTTGTTTCTCTCTTGTCTCTCACTTTCTTTTTTCTCTCTCGCTCTCACTTTCTCGCTCTCTCTCTCTTTGGTCTCTCTCTCACTATCTCTCTATTTGTCTTTCTCTGTTTGTCTGTCTTTCTCTTTGGCTCTCACTTTCTCTCTCTCTTTCTCACTTTCTCTCTCTCTTGCTCTCTTTCTCTCTTTTTCTCTCAGTTTTTCTCTTACTCTTTCTCAAAATTCAAATAGCTCTCTCTCTTTCTCTCTCTCTCGCTGTCTCTCACTTTTTCTCTCTTGCTCTCTCTCTCTCTCTTTCTCTCTCTCTCACTTTTTCTCTTACTCTTTCTCAAATTTCAAATTAGTTTTCTCTCTCTCGCTCTCGCTGTCTCGCTCTCTCTTTGTTTCTCGTTTCTCTCACTTTCTTTTTTCTCTCACTCTCTCTATTTGTCTCTCTTTCTCTGTTTGTCTGTCTTTCTCTCTCTTTGACTCTCGCTCTCTCTTTCTCTCTCTCACTTTTTCTCTTACTCTTTCTCAAATTTCAAATTAGTTTTCTCTCTCACACTCTCGCTCTCGCTGTCTCGCTCTCTCTCAAATTCAAATGACTTTATTGGCATGACGTTACGGATCAAACATGTTGCCAAAGCAAAAAGTCACATATAAACAATACAATACAAAAAGCTATAAATAACAATAAAATGAAATAAAAGAAACAATGATTAAAAGGCGGTTCTGCCGTCGTGCCATCTTTTCCTAGAAGGGTTTGAATTAGTGGGTAATAAATTCTGGGGTTTTGTGATGGCTCTGATTTCTTTCTGTTGTGTGTTTCTGTCAGGGCGGGGGTCCAGGGTGTGTTGATGAACGGTCAGATCACCTGCGTTGCCAGGGAGATGGTGATGCAACGACAGGTGAGCGAGAGCAGCGACGCAGGAAGTCCCACCGCCTCCTGATCCCGCAGCCTCACTCTGATCCACGCCGCGCCTCGGAGCGGGGGGGTAATCAACCAACGACCAACGCTAGGTGACGGGACGACGTCCCGTTTACGACCTTATTAGTTTCTTTTATATTATTATTCATTGTAGTTATAGGCTGCATTACTTGTTTTTTTTGTTTCTGTAACCTTTTTTTTTTTTTTTATTGACAACCCAAGAAAAAAAGAATTTAAAAAAACAACAAAAAAAAACGAAGATGATGCAACTGATGAACTCCTTTTGTGTGTGTATTTTTTTTTTTTTTTTTTTTACATTTGTACCGTGTTTGTAATACTGTGTTTTGCATAGACACTCTGTGGTGCATACACATCCACATGCCTTTTGTTAAAAAAAAAAACATTTTTCACTTTTGTCACCTTGTGATTGCAAATGCAATAAAGTAGACTCTCGCAGCCTAAAGTTCTGTGTGCACGTCTTTGTTCTTCTCACACACAAAGTTTAAAGTAGGGCTGGGCAGTATGACAATATATATAAAAATCTCTATTGTATATATTGTTCTATGTCGTTTCTAGCGGCTAAACTGCATTACGGCAATATTTGTTATTTATACGATGCTTTACGTTGTGATCCTTGCACGTTAGGTGCATTTTGCACGAAAGTTCTTAATAAAATGAGAAAATAGTCCGTACTTTTAGTTTGTAAAGCATTTAGTCGAAGTCTGCCTTCTGCATACAGTAAAAAGAGATTTTTATTTTAAAGTGAGTGTGAGTTTATGTGGGTCTCAGTAAATGTTACAATAGAAGTTTAGTGTGAAAACACTTTTTTAAGGACATAATTCTTACTCTGTTTTTGCCATGGGATAATATGAAAATGTCATGTCGCTTGGACAAAATAATTACGGTTCACAATATTATCCCGATAATCAATGAAATATCATTAAAACTCTAAAAAAAGCACTAAAACACACTAAAATCACTTTACCTTACATTTTGCTTTGTGTGACTTAAAAAAAATATATATATTACACCTTTTTTCTCATAAAATTGTGAGTTATTTCCTTTAAAGATTATGACTTTTTTCTCAAAACATTACGACTTTTTTCTCATACAATTGTGAGTTTTGTTCTTGAAACATTACGACTTTTTTTTCTCAAAACATTACGACTTTTTTCTCAAAAAATTACGACAGATAGGATTCGTGAGGATATTCACGATTATCCCGATAATGGAAATTCACCACAATCATCTTATTCTGTGGTGTTTATTTTTTAATCATAATCCACGATAAACTCGATAACTGTCCCATCCCTCCTCTGTGTTAAAATCAGAGGTGTAGTAGCAGCTGGGTGAAACAGCCGTATAAGGAGCAGTCTGTGAAAGTGTGTTTGCCAGAGTGAGTCACTGGTTTCGTACTCGGCTCTTCCAGGAGCAGAGTAAACACCGAGACAGAAGCACTTGGAGTTGTGTAAGTGTTCGCTCTGTGTCTAAACACCGTCCACATCTGGAAACATCTGGAAACATCTGAGTCCTGTGGTCTCTACGGATTCAAAAAAAAACATTCCTGCACAAACTGGACTCAACTCCTCCAGAGGATTTCTACTTCTGTTTTGTTTTTGCTTCTGAACTTTAAATCAAATTTGAAATTTTCTCTTGAAAAGTTCACCTAAGCACTAATATTACTTAATTTATTATCTTGACGACATTTCCTAAGCTTAGAAAAATACACAAATGAATGCTGATTGTGATTGATGATTATAGATTTTGTTTTATTGATCTGAATGTGCAAAGTAGGCCTAATTAAAGTTATTATAGTAGGCCTAGTAGTAGTAGTATTTTATTTCAGTGTCATGCACCAAACGTTTTACAAGACACTACAAAGAAAGAATATTATTATTATTATTATTATTATTATTATTATTATCATCAGACTATTATTATTATTATTATTATTATTATTATTATTATTACCAGACTTATTATTATTATTATTATTATTATTTTTATTATTATAGTAGCCTAAATGTAGTGGAGTAAAAATAGGCTCTACTTTCCTCCCATTTAGTGGAGTATAAAGTATAGTATAAAGTGAAGTATAAAGTAGCAGAAAATGGAAATACTCAAGTATCTCAAAGTTGTAATTAAGTACAGTACTTGAGTACGTGTACTTGGTTACTATCCGCAGCTGCTGTCCCCGCCCCGCTGGCTCTCGCCGCCCCGGTGTGCAAATCAAACGCACATTCTGTAATGGCGGGATATTTAAACGCGTCAGATCCGGTCATTCTGCATTTGTTTGTCGCACACCTGCCGCACGGCTGCACACCTGTAGCGCTGCTACAGAGCGCGTTTTACCGTCGTAAACACCGTTTAACTACAACTACACAAACTACAAAAACTGTACAAACTACCCTACCGACAGTTACACCGCGATGCTTCAGGATGTTTTTATTTTATGGACGAATATTCATGTTTGTGTCGCTTTTAGCTGCTGCTGCTACTGAAAGTTAGCTAGCATTAGCATTAGCTAGCTAATGGAGCTAATCGGCGGGCCGCTGCAAAGCCGGAAGTCGGAGTTTCCGGTCCTGCTGTTTGAGACTGCTGAGGTAGGAGCTGTTTGTTTGTGCTAATGTTTGTGTTTGTGTGCTAATGTTTGTGTTTGTGTGCTAATGTTTGTGTTTCGGCTTTGTTAAATCAATAAGCTTTGATGCTGCTTCCTGTTTCTGCTTCCTGTTTTGTGTTTGTTGAAACAGTATAAAAGTCTATGGTTGAAATGCTGCCACCTTCTATCTATCTGTAGTACTTGCATTGGCATTCATTAAAGTATTAATTTTGGCATGAGGTTTATGATTATTTCAGGCCCTGGGCTGATTATGAGACAATGGGCCCCTGGGGATGTTAGATGTTTGATGTTTTGCAGTATTTGTGGTGGTTTTGCATCTATTTTCTAGTCAGTTTTCATCATCTTGTAGTCGTTTTGGATCTATTTTAGTAATTTTTCATCACCTTGTAGTCATTTTGAATCTATTTGAGTCATTTTTGCATTTCTTTGTGGCCATTTTGCATCTCTGTGATTGTTTTGCAGTATTTGTGGTCATTTCGTATCTTTTTGTGGTGGATTTAATCTATTTTTAGTCACTTTTTGCATCTGTTTGTGGTGATTTAGTTTCATTTTGTGGTGGTTTTGCATCTATTTTTAGTCAGTTTTCATCACCTTGTAGTTGTTTTGGATCTCTTTTAGTAATTTTTTCTTTTCTTTGTGGTCATTTTGTATCTTTTCGTGATGTTTTGCTTCTATTTTTGGTCATTTTTATGTCTCTTTGTGGTCATTTTGTATCTTTTTATGATGGTTTTGCATCTATTTTGAATCCTTTTGCATCTTTGCAGTAATTTTGTGTCTCCTTGTAGCCGCTGCATCTATTTTAAGTCGCTTTACGTTTCTATGTGGTCGTTTTGTCTCTTTGTGGTCGTTTTAAGTTCCATTTGTAGTCATTTTCCACCTCTTTGTGGTAATTTGTGGTTGTTTTCTGTCTTCTTTTTTGAGAAAAAACTCACAATTTTAGGAGAAAAAAGTTGTAATGTTTTGAGAAAAAATTCACAATTTTATGAGAAAAAAGTTGTAATGTTCTGTGAAAAACCTCACAATTTTAGGAGAAAAAAAGTCATCGTATTTTGATAAAAAAGTAGTAATGTTTCAGGAATAAAGTCCCAACAAAGAAAAATGTAAGCTAAAGTGATTCCAGTGTGTTTTAAGGGTTTTAAACATATTTCGTTGATTATCGGGATAATATCGTGAATCGCAATTATTTTGGCC
>JAOVVB010005846.1:0-17048 GCA_028570985.1 Heterobranchus longifilis | reverse complement strand
CAGGAGATGGAGATGAGGAGGAGGAGGAGGCTCAGAGACAAAGAGACTTCAGGAACAGGCCTATCAGGAGCCTGAACAGGCGGGAATATTCCAAACAAATTGAACTAATTTGTTTTCTGCGCCGTCAGGGAGGTTGGAGACAGTCTGCAGTGTTGAATCTGCAGAAGGATTCTTGGTGCCCAGGTTTACAGTCCTGGTAAGTCCACCAATGACTGTAAGTCACGGCTTCATAGCCTTGCATGCAATCCTGTACAGTACAGTATGCACATATTGTAAGGATTAAGTGGAAAAAAACACATTAGCAGGGAAATGTAATCGCTAATCTCTGGCTCTAAAGTTAATTTCAAAACCCCCTACTCTTAAAATGTGAGTGATTTGATATTAGCCTATGTGATTTTGTTTTGTAATCCTAGTAAGTTTCTCAGCAAGTTTCTCTCATTTCTGCTGTCAGTAGTGTGTACAATGTATTTGCAACAATTTGCTACATTAAACAGAAACATGAAGACTTGAAGAAACATGAAAACTATAGAACTCGCTTCATAACTGGCAAAGTACAGAGGCATGTTTTTTTTTGCAGAATGTGAATGTGGAGACACCAGCATGTTGGCTTCTTTGTTAGCTGTGTGGAAGGTGAACTAAACATGCATTTACTTAAAACAGGAATTCATAACAGATGCTGTTGGGACTCTGGGATGGCCCATCAGAAACAACACAACCAGGACTCATTTTTGGGGCTACAACAAAAGGAGCATACCAAAGTGATTGCTGCTTCGGTGTGCGATGCCCTGTCCTGAACAACCACTCACTGTGAAATGTTTATGTTGCAACATTAGCTGATGTCTCCAGCCTCCTGCAACCCTCCAAAAGATAAGCAGGTACAGCTAATGGATGGATGGATGTTAGATTTGGATGGAATAAGGCTCCTATACTTGTTTAATGTTTTGATAAATGCTAGACAGTGCAGTGGATCAGACATACTGTCAATACACTTAATTCCCAATTTCAGCACTTTAATGGGGAAAACAGGTTGAATGATATATAATCTTTATCTGTAACATATTTCAGGAGAGGAACCTAATGATTCATAATCTGTAACTTCAGTGTGTGTGTTAATCTGACATGTTTTGTTGACTTTTTAGATGTGACAGTTGGAGTTTGCATCTGCCCTCTGGATGTGTACCGGCACCTGGTTCGACCGGAGGACTCCTTGAAAGCAAAAGGTATGTAAAGCTGTACAATGTGGAAAATGTTCAAATATTTAAGGGGACGTAGCCTATTGTGCTAGGGTTCAGGTTCATACTTGTATTTTGAGTTTCTACTAGAACATGTCTATATGCTTTAATGTCTGAATATACCTGTATTCACCTTCTGTATGGAAAGCTCAGTCGGCTCTGATTGGTCAGTGTTTTTGGGTCTTCCGTATCTGCGCTCTCGGCATCTCTGCACAATCATTGCAGCTGGGGAATGACTGTAAAGGAGTATAGCGACAAAGTCCTGACAGTTCATTTAATTTAGAGATGGCTGCGTAGTCTCATACCAATCTGTGAAACTAAGTAAGGCTGATCAAATATGAATCAAGATTCTGTTACTGTATCGCCTATTTCTCGCTTCAAATGTTTTCAGAAACATATTTTAGCGCACTGTCTAGCTTTAAGATGCCCAACTGATTGGTTGTAGGTCACGTTTCTTTGCTCTGATTGGTTGTAGGTCTATCCAATTGCATCTAGAGGCATTTTAGTCCACGCCATTGATAACGCCCCTTGGAAATCAAAAATTTTTTGAGCGGTTCCAGACTAATACGCATTCGCGAATTATGCCATCTGATAAAGCAACCAAATAATGGCATGAATTAGGAAAGGTTGAATGATTGACAACTCTGCCGGGATCTTTAGCTCACTTCTGTACAATGAAATCTAAATATGTCTTTATTGGCATACCGATATACTTCCACAATTAAAAGCACATGGTTGTTGCCACTCCCAAGAAAACAGCATTCCTTTTTCTCTCTAGCAAAGTACTCGTTTACAAATGCATGAGAATCAGGTGGCTTCTGCTCACAACAGCCGAACCATGTATAATGTGGCCTTTCAAAGAAGAAAGACAGGAAAGATGGCTTCTAATCAAAGACTTACTCAGGAGCCTTCAATGTACTCACACAAGGTTGCGTGTAAAAGTCTAAGGATGCTCGTTTATGTGTGTGCATCTATGTATGCTCATGTGCATCTGTCTGACTGTGTGTCTGTTTGGAGTTCAAAAGGTTAATTGTGCCATATGGAGCGTGCGTGCGTGCAGGCGCATGTATGCCAGTATGCATGCAAACTGAGCATGTCTGTGCTGAGTTCAAAAGGTTAGCCGTGCCACAGGGCTGTGGATCCTGCCTTAATAATTGAGGCTTAACAAGCACATGTTAAAACATCATGATCCCCTCTCTCAGTCAGTCATGGCTCAGACATGAGAGCCGCTTGTTTGTCCAAAATCAATTATTCACCAGTTCTTTTGCCCAATGTGAACCTAATCTCCTTTCTCATTCACCCGGAGGCTTCCACTTCTTTGGAATCTTTGTTAATTTTTTTTAAAAGGTCGTAATGTACAGTAGGAGGAACGCACCATGCCCACTCATTTATTAGTCACCAGCGAGAAAAACACCAACAATTCCCCCACATCCCTCTCACACGGAAGGTGTGATATTTCTCTCAGTCGTACTGGAAACCTTAGATGCTGATATCACTTTCATAGCACGACTAGACACTTTTTATCTGCGAGATAGATCTAACGTTCAGTCCTGTGTTGTCTATTTAACACTGAGACGTAAACCAGCAGGACAAGTCTGAGATTCAAGGGGATTAGAAAATTAGTAATGTCAGGAATAAAGTCTCTATCCAGTTCTTTTAGGGCATGACCATATTAGGCATTAGCATCCACTTTAGATGTTGGATAATACAATGAGCAGGTATTATGTGTTTTGTGCTTGCTGGATTATATCTAATGAATGACATTACTTAGAACCGTCTAGGCTGATTTTAGAAGGCATTTTGTCTCATGTCCCATTTTAAAGTGGAAACTCCAGGCTGTCTTCTTCCCACAGGAAGATATATATGCAGCAGTACAGTGAATCTTTTGTTTTTTGTTTAGTTGTTTAGGGAGTTTCGGAAGTTAACATGATGAGGATGGTTATCACTCCCAGATTCGTATATCGTTGCATTTGATATCTGATTGACATTGTTGTATATTCTGTGTAGAAAACCTTTCATGATTTATATCTTTTTGAAAATAAAAACAAACAACCATGCTTCATTATTATTTGTTAAAAGGCACTCTGATTACTTGAGTACATTTTCAGATTACTTAGTTTAAAGTAAGTGTTAAAGGCAATTCAAATGTCCCACATGTTCATTTTCAGGTTGGAGTTTCTACTAGAACATGTTTACATGCTTCAATATTAAAAAAACAACATTATTGTTCTCATACTGTCTGTCTGTCTGTCTGTCTGTCTGTCTGTCTGTCTGTCTGTCTGTCTGTCTGTCTGTCTGAATATACCTGTATTCACCCTCTGTCTGAAACGCTCAGTTTTAGCGCCTGTCTCTTTAAGTCCC
The DNA here is from genome assembly GCA_028570985.1 of Heterobranchus longifilis. Classification (NCBI taxonomy): domain Eukaryota; kingdom Metazoa; phylum Chordata; class Actinopteri; order Siluriformes; family Clariidae; genus Heterobranchus; species Heterobranchus longifilis. The sequence continues at coordinate 13,455 of JAOVVB010005846.1, read as the reverse complement.
CCTCCTGAAAAAGCCCAGTCTGCTCTGATTGGTCAGTGTTTCCGGGTCTTCTGCATCTGCACTCTTGGGGGACTCTGCACCGTCATTGCAGCTGGAGAATGACTGTAACGGCACTGTAACCTATATATATTGTAGTTGTGACATCACAGTTTCATGGACATCCTGACAGCTAGTTTAAAGGCACAGTTTCTGAATACGGGCTGTATGCATTTCTCAGTGGATTGAGCATTTTGCACCTAGATCTGCTTAATAGTAAAAAAAAAAGAAGAAAAAAGGGAACTTTAATATTTACAATTAAACTAATTTTTCTGTGTCTCTTTCATGGTGGTGCACACTTGGCACATAATCTGAAATACTGTTTGAATTTGTTACCTTTAACTTTATGAGTGAAAGAAGCGGAGAGTAATCTGACTTTGAAATTGGGCTACATTTCTAATGATTATTATTATTATGTCACTGTGATGGAAATATTTTGAAAGTGACCTACCCAACCCAGGTTGACATTTAAATGAACATTATGTTGCTGCTTCCTTGCATGTGTGTGTGTGTGCGTGCGTGCGTGCGTGCGTGTGCAGTGCAAACAGGCACACACAATGCAAATGTTCAGCACAGCTGGCAACACCTCAGCTCTCTGCAGCTCGTGCGCTGTGCCAACGCTCATTCCCATGGCAACATTATCAAAAGTTCAGCAGCCATGTGGCAGCTGTCTTACGTGTTCCAGCGAAATGGCCATTCAAATGTTGATTTGAATAAATATGCTCATCCTATCCATTCAAATTGTAATGTGTGGAGCTGTGGCTGAGAACACGGTGTGCGGAGAGGAACAGCCTGCTCTCTCTGGGTGTTCAGTAAGCCTACATCTGGGGATTTAGAGTTAGGGAGGAGTGGAGGGAGGGGAGGAGGCAGGAAGGGTGAGGGCCAGCAGGGGCTCATTCCCAGTGTATACAGGTGGAATTAATGGGAAGCAACAGGAAAAGACTGAATGTGTGCACACGTCCCTAAGGCCTCAAGGATTATAGCTCGAGCACACACACACACACACACACACACACACACACACACACACACACAGGCTTTTCACAAATACTCGCTCTCTCTTGTAAATCTTATCGTTAGTCAGATGCTCATACATGGGCAATCTAGTTCAGACACTTCATCTCTCACACCCAGAACATTATTAATCCTCTCCACTCCTTATTTACTCAGAACTGTGTGTACACCTTTAACAATTAGCCTACAGGGTGACTACATTCTAGCAGATGCCAAATGACGACTGGCTATGAATCAGCACACCCATCCTATTTTCACGCTCTGTACTGCAGCGTTTCTGTAATATAATGGGCCGGGACTGAAAATGTGTCTGGCCGCTCCCGACATGATAAATGAACTTGTATGTCTTGTTCATCCATCCAAGTCTGCAATTGAGGCTAAATGTGTTAGAGCCTATTCTTGTCCCCGAATGGAACAGAAGCTTCTCTGCTCCACGCAAGAACCACCGTGTCCAAACTGGCAATTTCATTTTAAACAGCATATTTTATTACTGTACAAAACTTTATGGTTTATATATACATTCAGCATCAAGTTACATCTCTTTTGTGAAGCTTCCTGTTTCCTCAATATCTTAGTGCAGGTTTTTCTACATGTGTACCATAATTGTATCTTCCTCTTAGTATATTGGTGTCATTATGCCCACGGACAAGTCTATTGAGGGTGATCTATTATGAGTTTCTCCACAGTGTAGAGTCTTATTTCACACTATTGTATATCATTGTCAGATCATCTTTAATTCATTTATTTGTGATTGAATATTTATTTTCTGGGCCATTCTGCCAAATTGATGCCTTTTCTGTCCCCAGGACATTACATGCATAAATATGCATGAAAAATATCATTGGTATAATACATAATATTATCAAGCAAAGTCTCCTGCATTTTGTCCTAGTTGCAATTTGAAGATACATCTTAATAAAATATGCATAGAACACTGAAAAAACAGGATTTTAGCCATGAAATATAATGATTAGAAACCTTCAGAAATCTTTTTTACCCCCATATTATTGTGTAAATTTAGTTGTGTCCCAGGTTTTCACTCAGTCCTGTTTACCCCGACACCCCTCCCCCTTTCTAAAAAATATGGGACATTCCAGACGTCACATGATCAAACAGGAAGTAACATCATTTGAGTCTCATGAAGGCATGGGGAGATAAAAGTAAGTTCTTTCACTCCATTTTCTGTATTTTTGATTATATTCTAAGTATGACTAAGAATGTCAACCTAAAACCTTAAAGATACTTTTTGTAAACCGCTCATGCTATTAGCACTGATGCCATGTGGCTACATGTCATGTATTTGCTAATACTATGCTAAAAAGTCAGTCCTGTTATTTCCAGTCCTGTTACTCATATGAACCATCTTCCCATTTAAAATCTATATAATAAATAAGTAAATAAATAAAATGACCTGAGATTGACCATTACACATTTTGAGTAGTTAAATGTTATTAGATACAGTGCTGAAAATATTTTTAAAATTCACTTTAATTTTGAACACTTATGCAAATGGAACCAATTCAGCAGAATGGCCATTCTGCCGTTATATGAGGTTTTCACAGTATAGGTTAGCACCCATTTTGTTATTTTCACTATAATTGACCTCTATCAATTTGTGATTTAATTTTTAATTATGTGTGAGTTTGTTACAATATATGTTTGCAATTATTTTTGTTATTTTCATCATCGTGTCTTGGTAGTGGTTTTCTTAAATGGGCAGTATTTACATGTCATGAGACCTATGTCACATGACCTCTTGATAAGTTTTGGTTATCCATGTACTGATAAAGGATTTTTTTTCAGAGTGCCTCGGATGCTTTTTAGACTGCCAACCCACAGCATGGACTTCCATTAAAGGTAAGCTAGACAGTCATTGTTTTTTTTGTTTTTTTTGTTCTAGCTTAATGCTTTCTTTGATTTGAAACTGGGTCTTTGTCAAGTTCTACTATCTCAATCCACTATCCAAGGAAAGGTATGTGCATGTGCTGATTACAGTCAATAATCACATTAAGATAATAGTTTGATTTAAGCATTTAAATGGTTCACAGTGAGTCGGTTGGCCCAGTTTACAAATAAATTGCATTGCTGCTGTCTAGTGTTTGTATGGCAAGCTAATCTTGACCAAATTAGAAAATTGAAAGAAATGGAATACAAAAGCTTGGCAGCCTAATTTCAAAGTATTAAATCAACTCACAGTAGCAGCTTCTGTCACAAATTTCTCAGTAGACTTTGAGGTGCTGTTTACACTGGATGCATGATTCAGCATGTCGAACATGAAGACTCAGAACAGCATCATAACTAAACATTCACTGTTCAAAATCAATGGGCAAGTTATCTTTGTTTTTTATTAGTGAAGATTTAATGTAATCAATGGGATAGTATTACTGGTAGAAGGCTGGAGGCCATTTTAAGGAAGTATCCCAATAATGTGAATAAAACAATGTGTATGTCAGAACATGATTTATTTTTATTTTCACATTATGCTTATTTTCAGGTTCATACTTGTATTTTGTGTTTCTACTGGCTACATGCTTTAATTTTCAAAAAACACATACTGTCTGTCTGAATATATATATTCTTTAAGCCCCCCTCCCGAAAACGCCCAGTCTTCTCTGATTGGTCAGTGTTTTTGGGTCTTCTGCATCTGCACTCTCAGCGTCTCTGTGCTGTCATTGACTGTAACGGCACTGCAGTGGCACTTTCTATCTATTATAGTATACAGACTGTGTGCATTTCTCTGTGGATTTAACGTTATAATACTTTGACAGTATTGCACCTGCTTTATAATAAAAAACAACATGGAAATCTAATTTTTACAATATAGGACCTTTAAGTGAAGATGATGTCACTTTGTGGCTGTCTGCTTACAAGCATTTCACATTAAAAGACTCATGCACATATTTCATGGCAAAACAAAACAAAACAAAACAAAAACTGACCAAATTTAAAATGATATACATGATGTTATATATGTTAAATAGCATTTTTACTTGATTTACATAACTACATTTTTTTGTAAATGTTATCCAGATGGAACCATTTTTAGCCAGGTATAAGTCGCCATCAAACCAATGTTTGCAGAGCTGCTTTCTTTCTTGCTTACTGCTTTTCATTTGTCTCTCTGCCCGTGTCCCGGGCTTGTCAGCTGTTGATCCCTGAGGCCAAATGATGCAATAATAGGTTACAGGGTGGGAAGGGAATGCAGGGTGGTGCAAACTCATCTTATCTAAACCATTTTGTTCCCCATCATCCAGGCCAGTGTGTAGGTAAAATGGAAAACAGCTCTCCCTGACAGAGAGAAAAAATGCTGGTGGTGCAGGAAGTGCAGAGGAAAATATAATGAACAAATAAGAAAAGAAAGTAAGCAATAAAGAAAGAAAAAGTCACAATTTCCTGTCCTATCGGGAGTGTGTTGGAGGAAGAGTGGGCACCATTGTGGCAGTAGGAAGGGGTATGTGTTTGAGAGTGTGTGAGGCATGCGTACGTGCGGCGTGGTGTGTGAGCCTCGGTGGAGGTGGGGACGAAAGAACAGGATGCACAGCCCTTGAGGAATGTGTACAGCCTGGTGGCACGTCTGTGAAACTCATCCCTCCCTCCCTCCCTCCCTCCTCTGCACCACTTTCTTTTCTCCCTCTTTCCTCCCCTCTGTCTCCTCTCCCCCGTACGGGACAGCAGCAGTCACACAGACAGCGAGAGGGGGAGATCTGTAAGCTGAGATAGTGAGGGGAATTAAAGGAGAGAGGACGAGTATGAAAGAGACTGGTGATGGCAGAGGGGAGAGAAAGGGCCTTTGGGATCTGGGACATTAAAAAAAGGTCAGAGAGATTGCCTTTGAAGGGAGAGTGATAGATCGAGAGAGTGAGACAACTGCAGTGAACGGGACACGATCCCATTATCACTTTGCGCCCTCCAACCCCCCTGCACCGACTCTCAGCTTAAAGTTTCGAGCTGTATGTCACATCGTGCTGCCGTAGCATGAGTCACATACTCAGGGGAGCCCTACAGCTTGCAGCTCACGACTTCAAGGGTTGCCGTGGTGACCTTTGTGTCACACGCTGTCGCCTCTCCTCCACCTGCATATGCTGCAGAATCCCCTAAAAGTAAAAAAAAAAAAAAAAAAAAAATCTTTTGTCTGCGGTGGCTGACCAGGACGTACGCTCTAAAGCGGCCCAAAACACTGAGGAGAAACTGCAGATTGCTGCAGAAAGCTGCAGATTCAGAAACGATACCAATTTGAAAACACATATGAAAATCCAAAACAAATACAACAACAGAAATGTGCTGCAAATGAAAAAAAAAAAGTGCTGCAGAAAGCCAAAACAAATATTAACAGCAAACACGCTGCAAATACAGACACGATGCAAAGTCAAAAGCAAAACAAAACGTGAAAACAAATGCAACAGAAAAGCAAAGCTGCTCCACTTTGCGCTCCCCGATAGGAGCCTTGACTGTATTATGCAGCGTTTTTCTGTTGCATTTGTTTTGGATTTGCGTATGCATTTTTGAACTCATTTCTGAAGCTACAGCACGTTTCTGCCAATGGAAACGTTTTGGGCCGTTGTTTGCCCTGATCGGCCACCGTATGCTCGCCTGACTTCTAAATGTATCGTTTACCATACACCTGCGCTTTTACCTCCGACCTCACTCTTATGCATCAGGACGGATCTTATGTTTTTTTGACAAGTAGCCTCGGGCATGTTCCCTTCCCTTCCCATTCATTTCATCCACATTCTTTTCCCATGTAAAAACTCTGCCTCCTCCATTTCGCTCTTGCACCCCTTCCCCTCCTCTTCCTTTTATACGCCCCCCAAAAAACAGCTGCTCTCCATTCGTCCTGATTATTCTGGAGAACAGAACAGAGCATGTAACAGAACAGCACAGACTGCACTTTATTTACTGTGCTGCATGCTGCTTAGCTCTGGCTGGCTAACTAGCCACAGCAGGCCTGCATTCCAGCCTTCTGCAGTCAGCCTGCACACTCTCTACCCTGCTTTGCAATTTGTAGCTGGAGTGACTCACCTTTCACGCATCCATCCGATGGTGTAATGACCCGAATGGTTGCATTTTTAGCCAAATTACCTACTGACCTACAGAACAACATTTTAACACTGACGAGCAAAGGAGATGCTGGTCAAGCATTAGAGTAAACATGTAGATTTTCTTATGTATATAATTAGCTTTGACGTTTGCCTTAAAATATCATATTGATGCCCTGTGAATGACACATGAATAATATAGTGTTCTTGAAAATTGACACTTTACTCATCATGAGTCAGCACCTCAAAGCATACTTCCAGTTATTTGGGATGCAGTACCCAGCAATATATAGAAGAAAACAAGTAAAAACTCTAGTTATCCTGGTTAGTTTGTGTGAGATTTAATATTGATATTACTACTGTTGTGTTTTTCAGTCTAAAAGGGTAGATAGATAATTATATTCAAAATATTTGTCCAGAAAAAAAGATAGAAGTTGTGGAAATGTCAGAGTAAACAATGACTGTATCTACAATGTGACTCACAGTATGATTCACGTGGCCACGTCATAAAACAGTTTGGTCATCAGATTTAGTTTAAAAGGATCTCCCTTTTTTTCACATGCAGACAAAAGGACCAAATCTGTCCACATGGCAGTTTAAAAAAAAAAAACTGTATCATTCATGTCAGACCTCCGATCCACTTAAAAATGTCAACAGTTACAGTAGTTTGCAGAGTTGTCCTATACTCTCTCCTAGCTAGAAAAGGGAGAAAAAACTGTTTTTCCTTTTTTCCTACACTCACACAGCTTTAACTGTACTATGAGGGCCATTTAACAACCTCTTTGGTAGATATTCCAGATGATCATCCATCCTGTATTAACAGATTTCTTTCTTTTTAAATGCTGTGCACAATAACAAATAACACCTGAGCAATGCTGTCTCTCTGAGTGCTACAGAAGATCACGTATGTCTTTAAACACTGATAAGAGATAGTTCCACAGTAAAACCAAAACTTTGGAGTCAAGTAGTGTGTAGTGTCACACTGCCAGACCTATCTCCACATCGCTGTGTCAGCGCTGGAGTATGGTCTGGCTGTATGAGTTAACATTCTGCTATAGCTTGTTTGTATTTCTTTAAAACAATCACAATCAACTTGGGCGACGCTGAGCCCCGGATGCAGCGATGGTGCTCTTGAGAAATAGATAGTAGAGATACCGGAAGGGGCCTGACATCCAGTGTATCTCTCACACGACAGACTTTATCCTCGCATTGTACATCCGGTAAGTCAGGCTAGGTAGTGTGGTAACGAGAGCCTGCTCCATTAGTAAGAAGTTACAGGTTTGATCACTGATGTCATCTAGAGCTGCAATGTTTAGTCTGTTAATTGACTAAATATGGCCAACAGAAAATTAATCAGCAACTATCGATTAATTGTTTTGTGTAATTTTTAACAGGAAATGCCCAAAATCTGTGGTTCCAGCTTCTCAAATGTGTATATTTTATTTCTTTTTTAGGCTTTTGCCTTTATTGGAAAGGTGAAAAAGCTGAAAATTGACAGGAAGTGGATGAGAGAGAGGGGACGAAATGCAGCAAAGGGTTCCTGGTCGGAGTCGAACCCGGGCCGCTGCGGTAAGGACTGAGCCTTTGCACACTGGCACATGCTCACATGTATATTTTCTGGTCGTATATAGATGATAAACTGAATATGTTTGGTTTTGGACAGTTAGTCTGACAAAACAAGCCATTTGAAGACGTCACCTCAGGCTTTGGGAAATTGTTTTTCGCCATTGTGTGACATTTATAGACCAGTTTTGAGAAAATATTTGACAGATTAATCAATATTAAAAAAATAATAAAAATATGCTTTAACTGGAATTGTAGCACAAGACTTTGTCACTGAGTCTATCAGCGTATGCTGAAAACAAGAGGCTGTTACTGTCGTTCTGACAGCCCGGATCTGTCATTTGTCTGTGGTGGAGTTTAGTAAATGTTTGTTGTTACTTCTTTCCGCTTGTAACCTTGACAACAAGCCTTGGGGGCGTCATGGTCCCCAATCCTCTGATATGGTTTTGGCAGTCACGACGTCCTGCCTGATTGAACTGCACACACACACGCACGCATGCACTCACGCATGCACGCCTGCACGCTTGCACGCTTGCACGCACGCACGCACACACACACACACACACACACACACACACACACACACTGTAGTTTGACAAGGTGCTACAGGGGGGTTACAGGATATTGGTGGTTCAGGGCTACAGTGTCTGGTACTCTGGGAAGTATCCTACACACACCCTAAACAAGGGAGATGGAGGGAGAGAAATACCAGACCTCGAGGAACAGATCCTTGTATTCACTGGGGACACGGTTACCTGTTCTGCTCTGTTTCTATTCCAAACTCTCCGAGCATTTCTGTTGTGGAGGATGGTGGGTGTTTCAGGTCATTCTCACTGACTCAGTCTTAAGCTGTTTGTACTCACGAGCCAACTGATGTTTACTGCCAAACACTGCTGCTCGGTAAGATGGAGACTGCGGGGTACAGTGGAAAACAGGATGAAGGACAGGATATACATTTTCATCACTGTTGGTCTCTAATGGCGGAAAATCTTTAAAATGTATTGCTGGCATTTCAGGACAATGAAAAGTTTATGTAATAGCTGCTGCTGATACTTTGTGGTATTTATTTATTTTGAGGTGTATTTTTCATGTCAATGTGGATAACTAGTATATGTCAGGTCATCATACCCAGTTTGGTGTCTGTTGAAATAGTAAAGGTAATATCAGGTTTTGAAGATTGTGATAGAATAGATTGGCCATTTAGTAATTTTCTTACTCCTGTTCCCTAGTTTCAAATTCAGGTTCTGCACATGACAGATAACAGTCTTCTCTTCTTTTCTTTTCTTTGACAATGGAAGTTGCCCTTCAACCACATGTCCCAAATCAAACCCTTAAAACAGCAAAGCCATAAAAGATTTGTGGTAACATGTTCTGTAGCTGACCCTGACCTCTGACCTCTTGGGGCTGTGGATTTTAAAGGAATACTTCACCCCCTCGTCCGACGAGCACACAGCGAGTAGCGTGCCTGCGTAAGCGTGAGACTGTTTATGTGAAACTGTTTGAAATAGTACGGTTTAAGGAAAATAGCCATGTGTTTGGGACATAGCCATAGATTTCAGGGGGGGGTGCAGGGGACACATCCCTACTCAATATTTAGAACATGTGCATTTGTCCCCATTTGCCCCCATAAAAACATGAAAGTAGCAGCAGACTTTTATTTTGAAGAAATTAAAGCCATTTCCAATATAAATGGATGCAGAAAAGACACAAATTAGTGCAATAAAATTCACCAGAATGCAGAAAAAATAAGTGTTTGATGCTAAACATTTCCTGGGAAAGGACCCCCAAGTACATTGCATTCACTTTATTGAAATTACTTCTTGATCAGGATCTCTTTCCTGCTTGAAATTATGAGATTGTAACTCATAATTACGAGATAAGGTACCTATTTTTTTTTCTTTTGTGAATTCAATGTGCTTCCATACAAACCCCCATGTCATATGTCCCCTGCCTACGTTCTTATACCGGTAGCCTATTTACAAGACAGATATGAGTGCGGCATGTATCATCACATCTTACTCTCTGTGTGTATTTCCCACAATGTTGAACTATTCCTTTAAATGATCACATTATTACTTTTAGATAAAAAACAAACCTGGAGCCTATAATGCTGCATACAGTGCAGCAGTTCAACCACTTCCTGAGAACACGAAGCTCACAGTCACGTTTTTCTCTTCCCTCCCTGTAGACGTATCAGCACGATCAGCCTACATTTGCTGCTCGACAGGTGAAAGCAGGTGGGAGAGTACGTGGGTGTCGTTCACTCGAGAGGTGAGATGAAAAGCCCCGGACGATGTCATTCTTCGTCCTCCCTCTGTTCCGATTTCTGCTCCTGCGTTGGTGTGAGTCCGCTCTCAGCTCCAAGGGCAAACAGAAAGAGAAGCAGGTTGTCAAGGCAACATGGGCTCCATACACACACACACACACACACACACACACACACACAGGTGATGTATGTAGTTTGCTCGGACGTATGCGGCGAATACGTCACTGTAGTTCTTTCTGCGGCGTGAATGAGTGTTTGTAGGCTGCAGCTGAGGAACCTTTCACGACGTCAGCTGATGAGTGGGAATCTAAAGTTGGCAGCATGTCACAAGCTTTATTTATACAGTGCTGTATCTTTAGTCTCACAGCGAGCATCCTACTTTAACACAGACTTTGGAAATTATATATTAGTCACAGTGTGTTCAAGCAGAAAATCACATCCTCAAATAGAATTTATATTGAGATCATATCGATGTAACCAGTGTTGGGAGGGTTACTTTTAAAACATATTCCACTACAGTATTACTGAATACATGCCCTAAAATGTAATAACTTATTTCATTATATTATTCACATTAAAGTATTCTAAACACTTTGGATAACTTTTGGAATAGGCTACTTTAAAATCGTCTTGCTGAGCTCATTTGTCTCAGTCTTATATTTCCAAAAACACATGGTGTGCTTCTTCTCTGCTATTGTTGTGTGGCAGGTGTGCTGCACATGCACAAATTGTTAGACAAAAAAAATCTGTTTACGGGAACTGTGTCTAATATGAACTTTAGAGCAATTAAAGCAAAAACAAACTAGAAGGGCACTCAGAGAGCCCAGACCTCCGCCAAGGCCATGGCGTATCTCGCAATGTTAACGAAAGTGAAAAATAATTTGTGTATCCGCCCCGTGATTTGGATCCACTCCAAAATGTAATGGGTTCTTCCTTGGCCCATGGTACATCCTTCATGAAGTTTCATGAAAATTGGGCCAGTAGTTTTTCCGTAATGCTGCTGCCAAACACACATACACACACGCACGCACACACACACACACACACACACACACACACACACCAACAAGCAAACAGAACCCGCTGTTTGTATTCTGTTACTCCCCAACCCTGCATGTAACTTTGTATGTTTCCCACGAGTTCTCTGAGATTAAGCTGTAGGATTTTTGAATGCGTGATTGTGTGAACTTTTCTTCTGAAGGGTGCTTTCTTTTTCAAAATAACAAGACATTTATCATTATAGCGCTCCTCCTCCTAACCTCTAAAGAACACAGCTTTGATAATGTCTCATCTCTCTGTCTCTCTTTCTCATGTGTCATTCATGTGTCGTTCTCCCCCCCGAGAGGCCTGAGATAGTTTTAATGGCTGGGCGTGCCTGCGCTTCACATGCAAATGTGGGAAAAGTAACAACCAGGCAAAATCAAGAAAAAGATTCAAAACAAATGCCTAATTAGTAGCTGGGGATTCAAATGGAGCAAACAACACCACAGCCAATATAGCAAACAATTTTGAGAAGGGGAGTCGGGAGAGTGATATAAATGTCAGGTTTTAAAGATGTGTTAATGTGCACTTTCTGGTACAGAGAAAGCATTCATGGCTGGCTTAGGGGGTTTGTGTGTGTGTGTGCGTGTGTGCGTGTGAAAGCCACTGCGCGCATCTGTGTAAGTGTGTGTATATCAGCCTTTTTTTCTTACGTGTGTCTTGCTGTATGCGTTAATTAACTTCGATATGCAGCGAGTATTACTGAAGGGGAAATTGATCTGGAACAGCTCAAATGCAAACACCTTGCTTAACCATGCAAAAGATCAGACTGACACTGTCAAGTTCAGCTTTCTCTCGCAGATTTAATGATCAAAGGATTATAATCTGATCTTGGATCGCAGCCTGTGATGAATTAAGGATTCATTTGCTAGATGTTAACTACGGAGAATGGATTAGGCAGGTATAGAAAGGCAAATACGGAGAAAACGAAGGATGAAATCAACCCTGAATCTATTTGCTTATAAGGAAAGCAATTTGTCTTTTTCCCCCCCTTCTATGTTTTTCCTTACTGTATTAAGAGAGGAAATGCTACGCCTGAATGTTGGCAGCCCCACCAGAGTCAACAACAGACAAAACAATATGAGTACCGAAATTAAAATGGATCACTTTGTATATAAGCAGGAGGCCAAACCCCTGAACGCCCTTCAAGATCCCAATCCTAATAAACTCTCCCCTGGTCTCTGCCAAGTCTAATTTGTTCACTCTGCTTGTGTTTCTGCAGAGCGATCTTGATTAAGACACACACCCCTCCAAAGGGCCGGACCAACTCCTTATCTCACAGCGAGGAAGTGAGGAAGGAACCATCAACACTGACACAAAGGGAGGGCCACATGCGATGTGAATCAGTCATGTTTTGGTTTATGCATTTTTCCATTAGCTATGGGGTCTAGAAATTAACTTAGTCTAATGGCTGTGGGGCTATCCAGACGTTTTTGTTTTGTTTTGACTTGTTATTTTATCTGGACACTGAGCATTACAACATGGCTACAAAGCAGGTGGTGAAAGAAGGATCTGTATGATTGATGCTACGTGCAAGAACCAACAACGAATGCTATAAACACTATTTCTTGATCAGGCTTCAAGAGATATTGTACACATGAGCACAAAACAAAACAAAAATGCATGCAAGGACTGCAGTCTATAGCTTACAGTTTGTGTCAAGGTACATGCATGCTGCATATGCCAGAAAATAATCCTATGAAGTCATTCTACATACTTTTCTGTTTTCAGTATAGTTAACTCACATTTTTATCTGACATGCAGTGCATAACCAAGTGACAGTGTAGGCCTATGACTTAAATGCAAAGGTTCAATTAACTTTTCTAAAAAAAAAAAAAAGGTTTATGTTGTGGTCATTTTTCATGATTATTTAAGAAGTTGTTCCAGAACATATAAGATCATTAAATAGTCCTGCAATCCTAAAAAAAACAACAACAATATTTCATATTTCCCAGACAGATAAGAAAGTGGTGTTCTTATCTAACTCTCAGCAAGAAGGCGATTCCCAAACTTTTCCTGCAATAATTAAAGTTTGTGGTTTACAATAACTTACTTTATGTATGTAGACTAATTTACAGTGGCCTACATACAACAGTAGGCTACTGTTTGTATGAAAAAAGACAACGTCATGATTGAGATGAATATTTAAGAGGACAAAAAGAAGATAGGAGTCAAGGTGAGAAGATAAATACAGTGTGGGTGACAGAAGAGCAGGTGAGAGCTGAGGAGAGTGGGGCAGGTGTAAATGAATGACACGTGAAAGAGAAGAAGTAAAGGCGGACGTGGGAACGAGGATGTAAGATGTGGGTAGGACAAGTGGTGCTCCTGTGTTGCACTCGTCTTCCCTTCAGCAGGGGTGGTCCTCTGGCTAGATAACCCCAGCCAGACAGCCGTGGGTGATAGAGATCAGATTGAGATGACAGACTGGAGTGCTGCCCAGAAAACACACACACACACACACACACACACACACACACACCCCCACACACACACACACAC
>JAOVVB010005836.1:0-17049 GCA_028570985.1 Heterobranchus longifilis | reverse complement strand
AAAAAGTAGAAGTACACAAAAAATCTACTCAATTACAGTAATGCGAGTAAATGTAATTCATTACTTTCCACCTCTGTTTATTATGGACTTTAATGGGGTTTGGAGGGAAAGCGTAAGGACAGACTGTTCGATAGGTCTCCAAAGGACACAGCCACTATGACACATTTACGTTTATTATATTTACTTTGATAACTATACTTGTTTTGATATACATTAAATATAAATACTGTAGATAAACATGGTGTGTTATCCAGGAATGGGTTCTTTTTTTCAGTCTTGCTAACTTTAAGAAAGAAAAATAGAGGTTAATGAGCAACAGACTGTATAGCAGCATAATAGAATGATAGTAATTAAACACTTATGAACTTATGAACTTGCGTTCATAAAAAAGTTGGTTAATAATTCATCTGCTGGCTGTCCAAAAATCAGGAGCCTTGAGCAAAGTGTTGAGCAACAGTTGCGACACAGTAGTTTAGATAATGCCTAGAATATAAGTGCACAGCATCGGTTGTAATAAATGCAATTTTTGTTGATTTTCATACATTCTGTGTAAACTTTAGGAACTGCTGTGTGTGTGACAGCCCTGAGAGATAAGCAGAGTAACTGAAATACAAACCATAATTTGTATAAACAGGGCTATTCCAGGCTGTTCCTATTAAAGTGGCCAGTAAGGTTATATCAGGACTCAAAACTGATGTTCATAGTGTTCTGGCCTGCTTACCGGAATCATACAGTGCATACAATGTTCATCAATAAACAGACACCCTGATATTATCTAAACGCAAGGCACATTGCTGTCTGTATATTAAACGTAGGCTATATGTACAGTATATTAAAATATTGTGTAAGTAATGTTGCTGAAAAGCAATATTTATTAATTCCATAATTTGGATGTGTTTAAGATTACTGCAAGAGCAAGAGCTTTTTTGGGAAGATTTAGCTTTGCCTTTCAACCACATGTACAAACAGTGGGATGGGCAAGTATTCATACCATATCAATTATTGCACACTTTTATTTATGACCAAACTGAGGTAATTGAAGGAGTTACATTTGTGTTAAATGCTTTAACTTGTTTTTTATGACATCAATCAACACACAATAACAAATGATGACAAAGCAAAAAGACCCATTAAAATAAAGTATTTAGACCCCTTATTTATAGAAGTGCTTTTGGCAGTAATTACATCTAACCCCAACCCTAATTCCTTGCACACCTGGATTTGGGTAATTGTTCCCATTCTTCCTTACAGACACAACACAATCAGATTGGATGAGGTTTGTGACCGGCCCTCTTCAGGTATTTCCATACCCCTTTTCCACCAAAGTGAACCAAGTGCTAGTTTATATCTGGTGCTAATGCCAAGTCAGAGTCGGTTCAATAGTGAACCATCAAAGAACTGGCTTTGGTTTTCATTGGCTAGAGAGTCACATCATTACATCACTGTATACAGCTGTGTACATATCTACTTTCCCAGCAATACTAGCCGGAAGCCAAACAACAACAATGGTGAACTTTTGTTCTGCTTTTTGTGTTTACTATGGACAGCAAATACATTCAAGAAGAAAGGGAGATACATTAAAAAAAAATGTTTTTTCTTACCACTTAATGCAAGATTTTAGTCTTTATTAGCCGAGTTGAGCTTCGTTGACCTTTAGCAGGTACGCAGCTGCTATTCTGTTGGTATCAAACTCAGTGCCATAAAACAAATAAATGGATAAATAGAACATTTTTATTTTTACAGTTCGTCTTGATGCTGAAGGAAAAACCTGTTGTCTGAGCACAGCCTCCTTCTTACTACTGGCCAGATGCAGTTTTTTCAGATTTCAGCCCACAAGACTTTGTGAGGAATTTCCATGTGGTCCCAGGACTCCTTTTAGTACATCTTTGGTTGGGTTAAGCATTTTATCGGGAAAAGGAACACAAGTTATCATTTTTGTGTCCCAATTGGAAATCGAGTTGCAATTCTTATCTGGAAGCTGGCTACCAATGGTGGTGACATCAGCCATCATTTGGGGTAGGTCTGAGCAATGTGTTCAACTGTGTTCAGAAATTCTGCAATGGAGTGATCATCCAGCTGCTTAATAACCACATTGAATTTCCTGATGCTGCCAAGGTGGCAGAAATAGCTACTATAAATGTAGTACTAGGGCAAAACAGAGTCATCATATCTGGGTTTGATGTTGGACATTAGATGGTCGACGATTCAGTTTACGATGGTCGACGATTCACCCATGCAGAAGTGGCTTATTAAGCCCTTTTCAGACAATGGCAGACTTACCCCTGAACAATACACCTACAACTCCAGACTGAACAGTTCGTGATCGGATGTGGAGATGTGGTTTAAGAGACGAAAATGACAATGGCTGTGTCCCCTAAAATGAATAACTGCACGCTGGTGCTGAGCAAGAAAATAGTGGTGACCTATTGTGTGCTGCGTAACATTTGTGAGGAACACGTCACAAGATCATGGAGCCTTCTGTTCAGCATGGTAATCCAGAAGAGGTTAAAATCAGAGTATTAATTAATTACTTGTGCATTAATTTATTACTTTAACAGTGGGGAAACATGACTTATTGTTCTTTAACTACAGCACAACGGCTACAGTTTGGTGAAGTCTGTCCTATTTAATGGCATGTACTGACATATAAAATGAAATATATGTTTCTCTGCAAATAAAGAATACTGAAGCGGACATATCTACTCAAGAAATCAGTTTATTTTGAAAAGCTATAAAACACATGTAAAGGTGCATGGAAAATGTGCATTGAAGTGAAATGTGCATTGAACATGACTGCACTGTAACAAATCTAAATGAATAAAAACATTTTTAGTTCAAACAGCACAATGTTCAATAATGTTTTCCTGCGCTTCCATTATTGCCATCATGCACCCCTGAAGTCCAAGTAAGTCAGTTTCCGTTCTCCGCAGAAAGATATTATTCATCTCCTTACTGTGATGTAAAAACCTCTCACCAGCATCTCTGCATTCTTGTCTCTCTTCCTTTTCTCCTGTGACCAACATAAACTTAAATTAACACAGATCTCCATTGTTATGCAAAAAAAAGGTATTGAATAAACGTTTTTTTTTAGATTTTACTATATTTTCGAAAAAATGCAATATTGTTCTAGAATGTAGAAAATAAATTACTATACAAAAAACACTGAATTTTATACTGTATACCAAGACCACATCCACTAACATACCACAACCATGTCAGTGTCAGTGATTAATAAAGTAATAAAAAATAATAAAAACAAACGGCACATACGTTGTGTTATAATTATTAATGTTGTCCATCTTATCATTGCTATATTGATTCAGTAAAATAAAAGTGTAACCCAAAATCTTAGAAATGTATTAATATATGTTGATGATTGTAGAACACCGGGGATGTGAAGTGATACATATAGATAAAGTAATAAAATAAAGTCACTAAAGCTAATACAATGTGTTGTATAATCATTGAAATAATTAAACATAGATAATGTTAATCCTGTACACGCCTATCTTTGGCAGATGGTAATGAATATTAACTTGTATGCAAATACATCAGTCACATGTCAAAACAAACAAGATTTTTTTTTTTGGCAAATTCCGTAAAAAGCTTGCGTAATACTGTAAGTTGGTTCTGTGTCCATCATGATGGAAGTTTTGAAGGAACTTATAATGAGGTCTCAGGTCACATGATCTCAGAAGAAGAGTGGGCCAGGCTCCTGAAAAGAATTTTCAAAAATATATATATTTTTTGATAGATGTGCAAGGCAAAGATAATAATGATAATGGTAATTGTAATTCAACTTGTAATTAGGGTCCAAGCACTATGACATCAGCATGATGACATCAAAGCTATTACATCATTGTCATTGCAACGATTGTGCTGATGTCTTAAAGTGCTCATGTCACATAGTTACGATTTCTGAAAGTGTGTATGAAGGAAAATGGAAAATTGAGAAAAGGAGGATGGAAAATTGAGGAGGGATTTTTGATATCTTAAACGGGTCAACCATGAAAGTGTGACATAATATTGAGTGACATCATAGTGTTATGTTTTTTTCCAGCACCTGAGTCTTTTTAAAGGTCTTAACATTAAATTCCTCCTTTTTTTAAATTATGTCATAATGGTATTGGTATGTCCCCTTTAAATGCATGTGCCCACTGTGCCCAATATATGGCGGGGGACGATGGCGCAGGGTGCTTGGGCCCGCTTATCATATATTTCAACTTGTAACTTTACTTGTAATTCAAATATTACGTCAGCTCAAGTAGTATTATTGGTTGTGGGCTCAATTAATTGTATTTCTCTAGGGTTGACTTAGCCCAACTTTACATCTACTCAAAAAAGTTAGTTGTCTCTTATTGTAGCCTATGTAGTTGGCTCAAGTGACTGTTTTTCTCTAAAAAACAAGTTGGCCTGTTAATACTCCAACAAATACCCACAAACATTATTGAAAACACTTCTTTAGTCACTTCTTTATTCTTTCAAAACAAATCAAAGTTAAAAAGGGATATCCGTAAAAACGGGAGAATAACAAGTTCTTGGCAAAAGAGATGTACTGAATGTATTGTTCCAATTTTAGTATATGTGAACTGAATGTCTTTTTTTATGATGACATCACAGAGACACTATTATGACTCATGGAAGGTTAATGCGAGTTTTCAGCACAGCTGCGACAGAATGTTCTCCGATGAGCCCCCTGGAGTTTCTGCTCAAGGCTTCAGCCGCGCCTGATGGTGTTCACAGTAACGAGGGAGGAAATCAACCTCAACTGTAGCCGAAGGTACATTTATTTCTCTGTGAATAACCTCCTGTATTTTACAAACAATTCGTTTGACTAGATTAGATCAGGTCTTTATCACAGGGGTGGATCCAGTCTCTGGAAACATTCAGCCCACACCAGGGAAATTAAACTTTTTTTGTTGTTGTTGTTGGTTTACTCTATTTTTATTAGTATTTTACACATTGTTGTTGAGTTTGCTTATACTGTATTGTGAAATTGTAATTTGTAAATCTTGTTATTTATTAGAAAAATAAAATAAACAGAAAAAATGGAGGTGTAACACACTCTTCAGTGTCCTGAGCTCTAACAAAAGCCCTAACAATTGAACGGCACTGAACGAATCTTTAACGTGACTCAGCAGAACGAGTAGTCTCAGAGAGTGATTCGTTCATTTTCTACTGGGCGCGCATGCGCAAAGCATCGCAAAACCTCCACAAGTTATGTACAGGAAACAAGTAGAAATGAGTAGTTACCTCTTAGTCTTTTGGTCCGAATCGTTCGTTCTTTTGTCACGTGACTCTCATAGACGTTATGCAGTGCAATAGATTCAAAAGACCTAACGACTTGGACCAGAAGACTCGTGAAACGAACCTTGAATTTCTGTTTCCTGTGTAAAGCGTCTATGAGAGTCACGTGACAAAAGAATAAACGACTCAGACTGGAAGATATGAGAGGTGAGCTGCTCATTCTGTTTATTATATAATATAATATATCCTTAGCTGCATTGTAATATTTTCATTACTGGAACTAAGAGCCAAAATTTGTGTATGTAGACGTGTTGGGACGTCTGTTTATTGAAATTGTAACATTTTATTTTATTTCTGATCAAAAGAACGAAATGCACTAAATGACTCAAAAAACTATTCGTTCATTTTGATGAACGAGATTCAAAGAACCGAGTCACTGAAATGATCCAAACCTATCATCACTAATTTGCATGTCGACATTCTTTCAGTTAAAAGTTGGTTTCTATAATAAGATATTTAAGCTGAACTTTTTTCTAAGTTATTATTTTCTAACTACTATAAACCTGAAACACCTTCCCATCTGAAGCTGCTGAACCAGAATCACTTTCTTCTAAATGCCGGATGAGGTTGAATCTTCTTGACAAACGTTCTCATGATCAGAGTTATTTAGTTAGCGAGGTATGATCAAACTTACTCCATGACAACAATCCCCAAATGACAATTCTAGTGAAGACCTGTAGATGGCGACATTTCCCAGGGAAAACATGATTATACTGTATACAGTACAGTCGTTTCTGTGGCTCTTAACTATAGCTCGACGCCTGATGGTATCTGAGCACTTGGGGATGAAGGATCTTGCTCTAATGTCCAACAGTGGCAGCCCGGCAGCATGGGGGCTCAAACCACTGACCTCTTGATCAGTCCTTTAAAGATCAAAACTGAAAGTGGCTCCCTTTTCTTCTTGCTGTCATTCTTGTGACATTCTTGGGACCCATGATGCTATTTCTTCACTAAATTTTGCACAAAATGAAAAAAAAAAAAACACAAAAATGTGTTGTATGCTTGGCTTTCCACTGGCGTTTTGAATGGCTTCCGGACATACCATCAATTTAGCCAGTGTTTTTGTTCGTCTCGGTTCTTTTACTCATATGCCGAAAATGCTTCATATACTGAGGCAAATTTCTTGCAAAATTGAAATTCTTAGGGTGAAAAGGTACACCATTGCTACGTGAAGCTCGGCTTGCCTGGCTGCGCTGTGTTTATACAACAGGCGTCATCGTGGCTTCTTAGTTAGTTCAGTCACCTCACGGTCTATGTGCATGTTCTCCCTGTGCTTGGTGGGCTTCCTCCAAGGTATTCCAGTTTCCTTCCACAGTCCAAAGACATGCAGATTAGGCTAACTGGCATTCCCAAGTTAGTGTGTGAGTGTGGTAGGGAGGTCCCACCATGGTCATAAAATGGGGAATAAATACAATGGTAATCACCATTGGAATCCACGGTCCCTAGTTGGACTACATGTTCCTATGTTCCAGGTTCATAGATATATGGATGGAATAACAATATATATAACAATATATAATATATCAATATATCATAGATATATGAATGGAATAACAATAGTATGTTATTAACCCATCATAATAAAAATATACTCGTGTTTTTTTTTGTTGTTTTTTTACATATCCACGATAGACAATTACCGTTCATAAATTTGATGTACAATAGTTGGACAATAATGTGACTTGTAAACATCTGGTAAATAATACAATCTAAAATTAAAAACATAATAGTAACATTATTAATCTCCTATTTTTCCACTTTGTTTCATGTCAGCAATTTATATGTGAAATTTATGACAAACTTACAGCTGAATTGAATTTTGCAGCGGAGCTTTAAAAACCAGCTGATAGCAATGATTTGTTAAACAGTATGGCTGCCAGACATACATGCCATGATTTTGTCTTCCAGTCTTCAGACCTCCGAGCAGGAAAATGACACTAAGTTAATGGTTTTGAAAGTGTTTTTTCTGTGCTTTTTAGAAAACCTCCAAGGCTTGAAGTGGAAAATATTGCTTGGCTGGAAATAAAAACATAAATAATATGATAATGTGTAATGGCTTTATTTATTATTGTTTTGCATTTAGACCCAGTGTGTGTCCAGGCAACAGAACTGGCTCTGGTCAAACCCGCAGAGTTTCCCCAGGAACAGGTCATGGTAAGTTTATTCTGCTTCTGACTTTGGGTTTGGGAAAATCCAAAAATCCACTTTTCCATTACATGAACATTTTAAAGCACTGGACTGAGGCTAAGGAAAGCAGTCCAGAATTGATGTTCCGCTAGTTTTTGTCAGAATAAAAATGGATTAAAATTTCGCCAGAAGTCTAATGAATAGAAGGATACTGCACCACTGTACTGCTTTGTAGCTGTATGGCCCTTTGTGATGATATTTGGGCTGAATGCTAGTGCTTCTGTGTGCTACAAACACCTAACACGTACAACATTTGGACGGTAAATTTCAGGATTCTGTGAATGAGACTGAGGAGAAATTTGAATTGCTTACGGTGTCCTACGCACAGCTGGAGGACAGAGTGAAGGAGCTGGAGCATCTGCTCTCTGAAGCTAGCAGAGACTGTGACATGAAAAGCAAGGTATGTGAGAGAGTATTTTAAAGAACTTCTTAAATTAAAATTAGCACCACATCTCCTTTTATACTGAGCTTCCAGCCTCCTAACACACAGAAGGACTGCAGATCAATCCCTGCTATCCGTTATCACCCAAATGAGGATGGGTTCCCTGTTGAGTCTGGTTCCTCTCGAGGTTTCTTCCTATTGACATTTCCCTTTGTTTTTCCCAAGGTTTTTCCCTTACCACGTCGTCCTCGGATAGGGACTCGTCATCAGGGACAATCTGATCATTTTGATTTATGCATATTTTCTTACATATTTCATACTCATTTCAATAATTTTCTTTTGGTTCTGTAAAGCTGCTTCTTGACAATGACCATTGATAAAACTGCTATATAAATAAAATTTAATTTAAATGAACTATTACACACACACACACACACACACACACACACACACACACACACACACATATAATTGCACATGATTAGTTCTTGTTAGGCCCTTTGAAGTCCAAAATACCTCATTAGATACATGTTGTGTTTCCTCTAAACTATTAGATTAGATTATATATGTGAACTATTTACAATAAATAACAATATAGTAAATGAGGTTGCAGCCTGAAATTATTCATACTCCAGAACCCAAAAGATAATAGGACAGTGTACAAGAGGCATCATTGTGGGAAAAATGATTACAAAAAGCGGCATTTCCAAAAAATGTTATACCCTTCTCAATAATCAATAAAAAAGCCTTTATTGGCTATTACAGCAATCAAACGCTTCCTATAATTGCTGACCAGCTTTTTGCATGTCTTCACTGATATTTTTGCCCATTTGTATATATACAGTATAAGTGTGCACACATCGTGCAGTGGATCAATGATCAGATAGATTAGGTAAAAACTAAAAGCATAACTTTTAGTTTTGTGTTATTTGATCTTTGAAAGCAGGTACTTAGCCTGTTCATCTACTTTTATGTTCATGTTCAATACATTTTATTCATATGTAAAAAAAATTTAAAAATACACATTGTCTCAAAGCAGCTTCATACAAAGGATATTTATAGTATAAAGCATAATACATAGAAATGTAAATATTCTGGATATTGTTAGATGTTAAAATGTACTCATCAAACTTATAGCTACATGTGTCGTAGTACAAATACTTCTGTTTTCGTGTGTGTTTTAGGAGTGTGAGCAAGAGCGGGAGGCTCACACCATCCTCCAGACAGAGAACAACGAGTTGAAGAAGTCTCTGACTCAGAAGGAGGAGTTACTCGAGGTGAAGTTTCCTCTTCATTAAAACATAAGTGCTAATATTTTTTAATGTCTCTTAATATGGATAGTGAAAGTGTCTCGATGTGTGATGAGCTAATCAAGTGCAGTTATTTCAGGTCACACTGGTGGATGCTGAGAAGAAACAGCAGAAAGATGTGGAGGCCATTGCTAGTCTGGAGGCCGATAAGTTCTACTTGATAGACATTTTGAAGAGAATGAAAAACACAATGAAGCTCTTTGGTAACCTGCTCTACAAGACACAAAAGGTGTGTGACAATCTAACAGACATAAGTGAGAAACGCTTTTTTAGTTACTTTTTAATGTTTATGCTCTATTGAAGTTGATTTAACTAAAATGTAAATAGATTGCTTAATTCAGTCAATTAATAGAAGAACATCAAACACATCAAAACCTTGAATTGAAAGGGTTTTTGATTTGATTTGATTTGTGTTTTAGGAGTGTGAGCAAGAGCGGGAGGCTCACATCATCCTCCAAGCAGAGAACAATGAGTTGAAGAAGACTTTTACTCAGAAGGATGAGTTACTGAAGGTAAAGTTTTCTCTAGATTAAAACATGAGTCCTACTATATCATTTTTCACTCACTTTCTCATCGTCTATACCGCTTTATCCTATATTCAAGGTCGCAGGGGGCCTGGAGCTTATCCCAGGAGACTTGGCACGAGGTGGGGTACACCCTGGACAGGGTGCCAATCCATCGCAGGGCACACACATACACACACTATGGGCAATTTAGGAACTCCAATTAGCCTAAACGGGTGAAAACCCACGAAGCACAGGGAGAACCTGGCTGGGAATCGGTCAGCTCAGACACTGGAGGTGCAAGGCGACAGTGCTAACCGCTACACCACCGTGCCCTGCGATGGATTGGCACCCTGTCCAGGGTGTACCCCGCCTCATGCCCTAAGCCTCCTGGGATAGGCTCCAGGCCCCCTGTGACCCTGAATACAGGATAAAGCGGTACAGATGATGAGTGAGGAAGAGTGAATAAAGCGAAAAAACCCTATTTTTTGTACTTAAAGGTCTTCGTGGCAGAAGCTCAGGAGGAACACCAAATAGTTCAGGAGGCCATTACCCAGCTGGAGGCTGAGAAGTCAGACCTTAAGGAGCAGGTGAAAACACTGCGAGACACCGTGCAGGACTTAGGGGATCTGCTTTATCAGACTCAGACGGAGTGTGACGATCTAACAGAAGTAGGAAGACCTTTGCCTCAAGCAGCTCCTACTGTAACTGCAGATGGGAACGATAAGCACTTGTACTGTATTTGAACGCTGTGCCTCGTGTGTGTTTTAGGAATGTGAGCGAGAGCGGGAGGCTCACACCACCCTCCAGGCAGAGAGGGACGAGATAGAGAAGACTCTGATTCTCAAGGAGAAGTTCCCGGAGGTATACTTCATGGAAAAATGACTGTTTTTCGAACTTTGTGTGTGTTTGCTCTTTTTTCTCCCAATACATCTTAATCTAAGTGATCACTCGGTCAGGTTTTAAAAGTATTTGAAGAATGTATGTTGTGGCGCACTCACAGCTGTACCTTCCGAAAACGGAGAAGAAGGTGTGAGACATAAATGGGTGTAGTCTTCATATTGAAAGTCTGTTGGTTTGGTGAGGGGCACTAGCACTCTGGGCAGTCTCAGCATTAGGATATCTAGGATAGTTGAAAAGCTTCTTTGGCTGAATCAATGACATGGGTAGAGAGTGGAAGAGCTCACACACTCGCTCAATTCGTGGGCCGTTTAATATTTGACTTTTTTATTTTGTATAGTAGAGTGTGATTGACAATTAAGCGGTACTGAAGGTAAACTTTCTTTTTACCAAGATATGACTGATATTGGCTCGTTTCCCCCCCACGTGTGTTTTAGGAGCGAGAGTCGGAGGCTCACACCATACTCCAGGCTGAGAATGATGAAATGAAATTTCTGAATCAAACGGAGGAGTTAGATAAACTGAAGGTAAACTACCCTTTTATAAAGATATGACTGCTGTTGTAAACTTTGAATGTGTGTTTCTGTGTTGACTCATATCAAGAGGCTTATTAGCTAATCAAAGCTATTAAGCCTCTTCTTATGACTGCTCCCGTTTGTCTCTGTCTACCACATCTTCCTTCGTCACTCCAACCTCCTGCATGTCCTCCCTCACCACATCCATAAACCTCCACTTGGGCCATCCTCTTCTCCTCCTGCCTGGCAGCTCCATCTCTAACATTCACCTCATGCCTGCTCTGCACACGTCCAAACCATGCCTTTCTGTCACAGGTCACTCCTGCTACCCTTCTCCACCCATTCCACCCAGCCTGTTCCACCCACACTCCCCATTGCTTTGGACAATTGACCCTAAATATTTAAACTCTACCTTCCCTACTTCTACTCCTTGTAACTGCGCCTTTCCCCCTCCCTCTCTTTTATGTACACACATGGACTCCTTCTTGCCTCTACTGATCTTCATGCCTCTCTCCAGAGCATTCCTCCAGCCCTCTAGACTCATCTCAACCTGCTCTCCCCTCTCCTGCTGATCACAATGCCATCCACAAACATCATAGTCCACGGGGACTCTTGTCTAACCTCAACCTGTCCATCACCTTTGCAAACAGATAGGGACTATCCTACCTTTATCTTTAACCAGTCGGTCACAGTGTCACCTCTTCATCACCTCTGTTCCCTTTTCCAACATGACCATTAATGTCAGCTCCAATCACCAATCTTTCTTCTGTCTGGACACTCACTACCACTTTGTCTAACTCACTCGAGAAATCTTCTTTCTCCACTTGTGGAGCGTATGCACTGATGACTTTTGTCATTACCCCTTCCACTTCCAGTTTTACACTCATCACTCTATCAGACACAGTCCTCACTTCCACTACACTCTTGCCATGCTCTTCCCTCAGTTTTAGATCTACACCATTTCTTTTACTATCTGCACCATTGTAAAGCAGTTTGAACACACCTCCAATGTTCTTAGCCTTGCTTTCTTACCTTCCACTTGGTCTCTTGTACACACAGTATACAGTATCTACTGTTATCTGCTCCATCATATCAGCTAGCTCTCTCCCTTTACTAGTAATAGTGACAACATTCTATGTTCCTACTTTAACCTCTACACTTCTAACCTTCCTTATTTCCCCTCTCTCTCTCTCTCTCTCTCTCTCTCTCTCTCTCTGGACATGTCTGCCCACTCTGTTTCTCTTCTTTCTTCGGTCAACAGTAGCCCAATTTCCACAGATATCCTGCTGACCAACGGTACCTGAAGCGCTCGTTGTTAACCCGGGCCTCAACCGATCCGGTATGGAAATCTTTTTCACAATGATCTGCATATTGATCTACTGTAGCACATGTTTTACTCCGGATGCCCTTCCTGACCTCACCTTCCTCATTTATTTGGGCTTGGGACTCACACTAAGACTACACTGGCTTGTGCAACCTCAATGTCTTAGTCCAGCTTATAAGCCACAATTTCAGGTCACACTGGTGGACGCTGAGAAGAAACAGCAGAAAGAAGAGGAGGCCATTGCTGTTCTCAAAGCCGAGAAGTCCCATTTGATAGAACGTGTGAAGAGAATGGAAAGCGCAGCAGAGCTCTTTGGAAACCTGCTCTACAAGACCCAAAAGGTGTGTGACGATCTAACAGATGTAAGCGAGAAACACCTTGTGTTAAGCAGCTCCTTTAGAAATATGAGGAATTATTTTATGTTTCTGGTCAATGTAAGTGTAACAAGAATATAAATATATATTTCAAATTAAAGTTGTAGTTTCTTTTTTCTTTTTTTTTTGTTCGGTTTGGCCCATGTGTGTTTTAGGAGTATGAGCAAGAGCGGGAGGCTCACAACATGCTCCAGGTGGAGTATGATGAGATAAAAAAAAATCTGATTCACAATGTGGCATTACTGAAGGTAAACTTTCCTTTCATTAAGATGCTTTATTAAGACGGCTCCTATTGTGTGTGTTTTATTCACATTTTTACTTTTCTAGGCTGTTATATTGAGTGATGAGCCAGTTTTTAGAAGTGTGTAGATCTAATTAAAGCTAATGTGCCATTAATTGTTGTAATTTCAGATCTCCCTAGTTGACGCTAAGGAAAAAGACAGGAAAGCCAAGGAGGCCATAGCTAACTTAGAGGCTGAGAAGTCTGAGCTGATCACTAAAGTAAAGAAAAAGCAGAGGACAGTGGAGAAATTGAGGAGCTTGCTATATAAGACTAAAAAGAAGGTTTGAGATCTAACCAATGTAATTGAGAAAAAGCTTGTACTGTATTAGGGATGTTTTAATGTAAATGCTATAGGAGGAGTTTTAATTTCAACTAAAATTTTAATTGTATTTTTAGGATGATAGATGATTAATGAATAATTGTGGCTCATTGCAAATGTGCACACTGAACATTCAAATTTGAACATCTTTTGCCCCTTATGTGTGTTCTAGGAGGGTAATCCAGAGCTAGAGGCATGAACACCTGGCGAGCAGGCCAGGGGGAGCAATGTTGTGCATGTGTGATTGAGACAGAGCTCAGTTACATGTAGACAGTTACGTTTATGTACAGTATGTTGGTCAAATAAAGAAAATGATTAATGATAAAATAAAGGTGCTCAGATCAATCGGGCATCAATCGCTAATTGGCCGATAATCACTTAAAAATGCTCAAGCAGAGAGTAAAAAGGCTAAACCTTACCAATCCATGCATGCGGGCTGACAGCGAGCGACTATTCAGCATTGCTGCACACATTCTGGATGATAAGAAGAATAGACTGTCTCTTAAAAATGCAGAGATTCTGATATTAAACAAAGAATTTAAAAAAATAGTTGCTTGCTGCTTACTAATGAATAGCCATCCAACACAAAGTGACTGACTGCTGTGTGTATTTATTTTAAAACATTCGATAAAGAATTTTGATTTGTTATTTACTGACACATCATAGGCTATTTTATGTGGCTCAGTTTCTGTCTAATCTGCATGAAATAATAAGAGAATGGAATATGTTGCATATGTTCCATTCATACTCTGTAGTCCAACTAGGGACTGTGAAGGCCAATGGTGATTACCCAATTGTATTTATTCCATTCATTTGACCATTTGGCAATTTGGGAACACCAATTAACCTAATCTGTCTTTGGACTGTGGGAGGAAACTCTGCAAGTACAGGGGGAACATGCAAACTGCATGCACACAGACCCCGAAGCATGAATCGACCCCAGGCCCTGGAGGTGCAAGGCGACAGTACTAACCACTAAGCCACTGTGCTGCAGTTGCATATGTTGCCTTACAATGAATAAAAGTTTTAAATTCATCATACTTTCTTAAATGTTAATAAAATTTGTGGACTGCTGTTTAGAATAATAATTAATAAATGAATTAATAATGCTACACAATAAATAGAACACTTTAAATGGCAGATCCTAATAACTCCCACACACCTGTGATCAGCTATCAGTATCGGTATCAACCGATTCTAGTTTCCATGATGCTGGATCGGTGGTTGGCCCCAAAAGCCCTGGTCCGAGCACCCCTATAATAAAGGAAAAATCTTTGTAATAAAAAAAACACTTAATTACTACTTAATTGTTTTCATTTTCCATAATGAAGCTACATAATAAAGACGTAATGACATCACAGCAATTTAACCTCAGGTACCTAAAATTTGTCCCGACATATTGGGCCTCCAAGGTACGAAGGGGTTTTAAAAAGTTTTGAGATTAGCTCTGTTTACAAGCTTTGTTTTTTGCCTGTATGTCCTCCCTCAGACGCTTTAAAACCTGGCAGTAGAATTCACTATTGATGGTCTGGCCCCTGAGAACGAATTCTCGATGCACAATCCTGCGAATATCGAAAAAGACGGTGAGCATGCGCTTGGTTGACACGTGCATCTGCCTCTCCTTTTTTGGTCGTGTTGATGAAGGGCTCTTTCAGTGAAGACTGTTGTTTCATATCAGGGTCGTACATATACACCCAAGTCTCGCCACTGGTAATGATCCTCGGACAGGTCATTCATGGCAAGTTCTTGGCAGACTTCGACTCGATGTTCCTTCTGCTCCTGGGTCAGCAGCCTGGGAACAAACTTGGCAGCAACACAGCGCAAGTTCAAATCACATGTAAGGATTGCCTGGACTGTTCTGTATGACACACGACAATGGCAGCAATGTTGTGGATTGTTTTTCGATGATCATCATGCACCGATGATAATCGGACATGCACTAAGACACCGAATGGTTTCGACATTTTCCGCGGTTGAGCTTGTTGAAGGTGTTCCTGATCTCTTGTCGTCTTCCAGTTCTTCGCTCATGAAGCGCACATGCCACTCAAAACACCTAGAATGACTCATGCAGGGTTTCCGTAAACTTGCCAAATCATCTCTGTGGCACATTTGCCCAGTCTTATGCAGGATTTCATGTTTGCTCTTTGTTCTAACTTGCTGTCCATGATGAAATAGCAGACTATAATGTGTCACCTGGTCAGAATAGCACCAGTTGCATGGCTCCCGATGTACACAGGACGGAGTCTTTTGGCACACTGACTTATGAAGGTCGGTGTTCCCTGAGACTGTGCGTGCAGCCATGTTATACCATTTGTTGGAGTGTTATAGAACTAGTCTCGAATTTTTTTGATACCTCAAAGCAAACCTAACTAACAAGGAACAAGTGCTTTAATTACTATTTACTTCTATAAATAATGTCAAAATACCTAGAGAGTTTAATGAAAGATTAACTAATAATAAAATATAACTAATAGACAATTATTTAATAGATAGAATGAATCAAAGATAAAATGATTAAGTTATTACAAAAGTTATGAAAATAAAATATTTTCCCTCCTTTACACATATAGCCATTGACTTAATTTCCTACTAATAACATGATCAATACTGCATGGAAAAATAATCAAATATTATTTAATAATCCTCATAATCATTTCTATTATACCTTGAAGTGTGTCAGGAATAATAAAAAAATAATAAAAAAATAGGTTATTTTCAGGAAACAGAAGTAGGTCAGGACTTATTCGAGTCAGTATAATAGGGATATTTTATACAAATGCACCAGAAGCAGTGATATAATTGAACTAGTTACTGTCTCACAAAATACTGTGCACTTATACACACACACACACCACAGGGATGAGCATAGTGACATATTTCTCACAGTGTGGAAGACAGATTGTGTGGTTGTGACAGACTCAGTGACAGTGTGTGTGTGTAGAAGAAAATAAAGCTAATAAGCATTATCTGTTTCAATGTCATGTCACACTGGCAGGAAAAACAGCAGATGGCTGTAGGGTCTATTGTTAATCTGGAGGCTGAGACGTTTGACCTGCTCGTCAGATTGCTCATCAGGGACAAAGTGATAATACATATTTGCACATACTTTTCAAACTCTTTTCCATTATCTTTTCATTCTGTAAAGCTGCTTTCAACACCAATGACCATTTGTGTTAAAAGCGCTATATAAAGAAAGTTGAATTGAATTGCAGACACTGCAGAACACAGTCGAGAACTTGGAGAGCTGCTGCATAAAATCAATCAGAATCATTGATATACTTTCTTGATCCCCTCAGGGAAATTGTTAAGTTGCAGTTGCTCCCAGTACAACCCATCGTCAAATATAAAAGTCACAGTAAAATATAAGAGTCATAACATCATTGCACTATAAAGTTATTGCACATAAACTGACCAAAGTGTTGACATTTTATAAACGTTGCATAAAAATTCTATATCCTGTGAATCCGGAGTTACATAGTTTGATGGCCGCAGATATGATCTTCTGTATCACTCCTTAATGGACCGTGGTTGTATGGATCTATCACTGAAGGTGCTCCTCAGACTGACCAGTACCAGCAATAACAGAACCCCTGTTGAGAATAATTAATTCTTCACTCAGCATCGGTTATGTTCCAAAATCTTTTA